>VDFB02354170.1:0-69548 GCA_007258455.2 Sequoia sempervirens
TGTAGGGAAGAGATAACCGTACCTTCATTTTTCTCCTTCTCTAGAGGGATTTCTTTTACTTGTCTGAAAGAATTAGTAGAAGTAGGTTCATCCTTAATCGCCAAGAACAAACATTCATAGTCATTAGGATCTTCATATTCTGAATCTTCATTAGATACACTAGCATTTTCATTCACATAGTAAGCTCTGTTAATCTTCTTCCCTTTCTTTTCTTTCTCATATCTTTGTTTACTTCTTTTAGTTGTTTTCAGACACTTCACAACATAATGACCTATTTCTCCACAATTAAAGCATTTAAGGGAAACTTACCTTCATACTTGCCGGAGCCTTTCCTCATTCTTCTTACAAAGTTAGCTTCTATTTCATCAAAATTTTCTTCGTCCGGATCTTTAGCTTTTGTAGCTTTAAAAGCAGTCTCTAATTTGCATCCATTCATTATAATCAAATTTCTCATTTCATAAGATATCAAAAATATCAATAGAAAATAATTAGTACAGGTCTTATAATCTATAGTCTTCTCAATAACACTCACTTTCTCATTGTAAGCATCAAGAAGAGTTCTGAAAATCTTCTTTACAATCCTATCTTCATCTATAGTAGCACCAAGTCCTCTCATTCCAACCACTATCTCTTCCAATCTCTGTACATAAGCTTTAATATTCTCATCTTTAGAAATATGTAGAATATCAAACTGTGTTTCCAAGTTCTGTAATTTCACTTCTTTAACTCTTTCATCACCATCATGCACTTTTTCTAAAGCATCCCATACTCCCTTAGCTGTTTTCAAATTTTGAACCTTAATCAACACAAAATGTACCAGACTATTCTTCAAGATGAACTTCGCCTTATTGTTCACTTCATGTGCTTTGATCTCTTCAGATGTAGTCAAACCATTAACTGGAGGAGTGTAAGGATTTTTTTAAGCTTTCTCCACATCATATCTGTAATACTCCAGATATTCTTCCATAAATATTTTCTAGATAACATAGTTAGTTCCATCAAATCTCAAATAATCAAAAACCATTTTGCTAGCCATCCCAGACCTTCCTCAAGTGGTTAAACTCTTCAGCAAGGAACCTTGCACTTTGATAACAATTGTTGAATAGGAAAACTGAGAGAGGTGAATCAGTTGTCATATAATTAAACCTTTGATTCAATCACCAAAACTAATACTTAATACTACTTAAATAATAAATCATCAAATGCTAATGCAGAAACTGAAATCCAACACATAAACATAGTAACACCAGATTTACGTGGAAAACCCAATGAGGGAAAAACCATGGTGAGGATTAACTCACACTATAGAGAATATCAAAATTGATTACAAAAAGTCTCATTACTTGAAATAAGGACTCATTGTCCAACAAGGCTACAATCTAGAGGGCTCACTACCACAAAGATACAAAAAGGAAAAGAAAGAATTGTTACAGAGAGACTACAATCCCAATGCAACAAAGGATTCCACCACAATCACTTGATCAAATTGCATGAATGATAGATTTTTCCTTCTGCTCACTTCATCTGGAAACTCAATATTAAGCTTCACACTAATCTCCCACACTCTCAACACAAACTCTTACTGAATAGAATCAATGTCGCACCAAACTACACTTTCTCTCTTTTCTTATCATGCTTCTTCTTTGCTTTTGTATATTTTTCATTACTAAATCATCTTGTATTTATACCATATTCATCTTTGAAACATATCCAAAGTCGGCTATCGAAATCCAAATTCAAATTAGGTCAGTACCAAAACATCCTAGGGTGGAATTAGAATGAGGGCAACCCAAACACATGCTTCATAGTGACCCAAATAGATCCAACATGCTTCATCATTCTCAAAAGTAGTATTTCACACAAGGTCAGCCACACCAGTGTAAAACACATAGAACCATTAAAAACAAACTTTCCAAATGCCAAAATTAACTTCAGTACAATCAGGGCAACTCAAATTTAGAACTATATGTCATAAGACTTCATCAAAGAGAAATACAGACCAACACCATTTCTCCTAGACCTCTGATGCAATACACCAAGCAAAACACCAATCACTTAGGGTACAAATGACCCAATTCAATCAAGAGAAGATCAAATTGAACAAAACCTCAACAATTCACCATTCATTTCATTAATTTCACTTATCAACTTAACAACATCCTCAATTTTCCTTAGCCACTCATAAGGAAACCATCATCTATCCCACTAATCAGTGATTCACATCTTTCTCAGACACAAGATGCAACTTAACTAGCAACATATGACTATATAAACACAAAACTTGATTAGAAACCATCGGATCCATTCATCTCCTTCATTACCCATACTTTAATTCTTTAAAAAACTCTATTTCCAAGGCACAAAGACAACTAAACATGCACCCTTACTTACACTAGACCATCAAATCATTGCATTTACCATGTTTTTATTGCAATAGTTCAATTACAGATTCACAAATTACTGTTACAAAAGAATTATTATTATCTTGCAATCAATCATCAATCTATTCAAAGGGCTCACATTACTCACTCATAAAATCATCAAAGACAACAAACCTATGTTCAAACCTTTAGCCAAAAATATAGACATCTGTGAAATCATAAATAGGACCATTTCCAAGCATTACCAACCATTCTTTTCCTTATTTTTAGCAGATTCACTGTTTTGAGCAAATAATGCAATCTACCTTTAGTAGGTCAACAAACCCTTAAATTGGGTGAATAATTTTCAATCATTATGTATTTTCCCAAATGAAATACAAATTTAGAACCCCTTTTTAGTCCCTTATAACATGCTTCAACAACAACACTTGTTTTGTAAAATATAAGAGAACCATCACACTGTCTGCTGGCAAGGAACGCTCATTAGGCCACTTTATCAAAGAGAGTACTCATAAATCACCACTAAAACACCCAATAACTGAAAATAGTCTTAGTTTGAGTTAAAAAACTTAAGATTCAGCAATATTCCAGGATTGAAAGGCCCTCTAAACCTCTGAACAAATAAACCCTTATTTCATTCACTAAACAAACTTATTAAGTGGGGGTTTATAGAAAGTTTATCCTTGAAACCTAAATTCAACTTGAAAATGCCTCCAACACTTTGGAATACACCTACACAAACTATAAAAACCTTCCTATACCTTTCATGCATGCCTTTATATCAATTTCCACCTTGGATCCATTCACTTCTATTGGGAAAACCCTTTTTTTTCTTCTGTGAAACAACATACAACCTATAATCTCACCTTCCCCTACACATTAAGCACACATTCCAATTTAAAAAAATTAAAAACAATCCATTCCACTGATCTAACTAGTCCTACATCAGTGGAATGGAAAATTTTCCTTTAGAGGACTCTCAAACCCTTATTTAAGGGTTACGAACCGAACTTCACTAAATGCACTCAAACATATGATATATTTGGTGGATTTCCTCCTAATTAGATTTAAATGAAAGCTTACTCTCTGTTCTATCAAAAACAACAAGATTTTAAGCCCTAAAGTTTTGCACAAATTGTACAAGTGAATGAAATCAAGGAGAAACTCATAAATTTATTGAAACAGGGTACTTTTATTGATACTAGATCTTCAAGATTACAAAGTCTGATTTTTGCTCGCTTCACAAATGCTTTATAGATGTTTCAAATAGTTAAGGAAAATTCCTTTTGAAATCCAATGAGCTACCCCTTGATTTTCCCACAAAAGACTTTTCAACTTCTCTGATTTTGTTCTATTTTCTCCTTTTTACATCATTAACAACTTTTCCCATATTTTGAAAATCTAATTTTGTGACCACCTAAGGACTTATGTAGTACTTAAATACATGACCTTGTCATATTTTTTGACATCCTTTTTCCCAATTTCTTTCCATTTCCCATTTTTACAATTTTTGCACAAAAATGATATTTTGTGATTGACTCTATTTACCTCCTTTCAATGACTCATGACCCTTACAATGCAATTTACACTTGAACATTCATTTTTTTACAATTTTTTCTATGAAAAGAATTTAATGACCAAGGTGCTCTTGCACCAACCTCAATCAAAAACAAAGAGAACCATAGTTCATAACTAGTGAACACAACTTGCACTGTACAACAAACCAACAACCAATAATCTGAATATAACGCCTTCTCACAACCATGAAAAACATATTTGAACCACACAACCATAGGAGCAAATCCAGACCAAAGAAATGGAGCAACCACTGAACACGTGCAACATATCTTTGCTATAATTTTTTCAATATCCTTGACATATACAACCAACAACAACTAGTAGATAACCAATTGACTGGTTGACATCAATGACAACACCTTCAATCTTTCCATTCTTGCAACAAACTTACCATGGGAAGATCACAAGGAAAGTTTTGACATAGAGCTAGACATAGGAGCATACTTTGGGGAAACGATTGAATCCTCTAGTCACAAAATTGATGACATGCAACTAAATTGTAGATATTTGAGTGAAAACCACATTGTGACACTTTCTGATCCCAAAATAGTAAAAAGAAAGGATGTATTCGAGGGTGAAAACCTCTCTAAGGCACCCAAGGATGAGGGATTCAATCTCGCCCTTGGTGTAATACATCCAAAGAAATAAGTTGTGCTAGTAGAAAAGGCCACTCCAGTCAATGTGGGAACATAGGAAGAACCCAAGTTCACTTTCTATGTTGAATCCTTGATGGATGAAGAAAATAAGAACCTAACAACATTCCTAGAAGAGAAAAGAGCTAACTTTGCATGGTCATACATAGATATGCTAGGGATTGATCTAGAAGTAGCAGTACATCATTTAGCAGTCTATCCTTAAGCCGAACCAGTAAAGGAAAATTTAAGGAAGATGCATCCTCAGATAGCTCACTCTTGGTCAAACCAGAGTTACAAAATATTCTTGATGTTGGATTTATATGACCAATAGATTATCCTGAGTGGGTTTTAAATCTGGTACCAATATCAAAACCCATTGGGGAAATTAAAATATGCATTGATTTTAGAGATTTGAACAAAACATGCTCGAAGGATGATTTCCCTCTCCCTAACATCAACATCATAGTATACTTAATAGCTAGGCATGAAATGCTATCACTCATGGATGGTTTTTCAAGCTATAATAAAATCATGATTGCTAAGGAGGATCAACACAAAACTGGATTCACTTGTCCATGGGTTACATACAATTGGAATGCGATGTTGTTTGGGCTAAAGAATGCAAGAGCAACCTATTAGAGAGAAATGAACCTCATCTTTCATGACATGATCCATAAAACAATTGAATAATATGTAGATGATATTTTGGAAAAGTCAAAGAAAAGAAGTGAGCACATAAAATTCTTAGGATCCATCTTTGATAGAGTGGAAGAATACAAGGTATGACTAAACCCAAACAATTGTGTCTTTGGGGTTACATCAAGGAAACTTCCATGCTATATCATTTCACAAAGAGGGATAGGAATTGATCTAGCAAAGGTAAAATCCATCCTAGACAAGGAACCACCACAAACATTAAAGCAAATGAGAGGGTTACAAGGAAGATTGTTGTCCATTAGGAGGTTTATAGCAAACTATCAGACAAGATCCATCCTTTCTCGCGTCTTCTCTATAAAGGAATAAATTACAAGTGGGATGAGAACTGTGACAAAGCTTTCCAAATGATCAAGGGTTACCTATCAACACCTCTAGTGCTCATGCCACCAATACCAAACAAACCACTGATCATGTATATCTCAACAACATTAGTAATATTAGGTGCTCTTCTGACACAACATGATGAAAATGGAAAGGAAAGAGCTACCTACTACATCAAAAGGACCTTAGTGGGATATGAAATGAACTATTCATCCATTGAGAATGCATGCTTAGCATTGGTTTTTACTTCACAAAAGTTTAGAAACTACATGTTGTTGCATCAAATTAAGCTCATTGTGAAGATTGACCCATTAAAATATTTGTTATCCAAAACAATTCTCACTAGGTGGATGACCAAATGGGTAATGATATTAACTGAATTTGACATAGAGTATGTGGAGCACAAGGCAATCAAAGGACAAGTGATTGCAGATCAACTGATAGAGGTACCTATATATGTTGAGAACCCATTGATATTTGAATTCTTGGATGAATTAATATTCCTTGTCAATCTCAAAAATTAGTGGAAAATGTACTTTGATGGATCATTCACCCAACATGGATCAGGAGTGGGTATTCTCTTCATCACCCCTCAAGGTGATTGCATCCAAAAGTCATACAGGCTATCCATGTACTAACAACATTGCTGAGTACAAAGCCCTAATCATAGGTCTAAGGATAGCAGTTCAATGGAAGATACAAGAAATAAAAGTCTACGAAGATTCATATTTGGCTATCAACCAAGTCAATGACGACTACTAAACTAACGATGAAAAGATTATTTCTTACAAAAAGATGGTAGAGAGTCTCAAGGACTTTTTCATAGATATAAATTTTGAACAAATTCCTCACATGAACAACATAGCAATAGATGCTATGGCAACAATTGGGTCACTATTAGACATGTCAAACAATGTCCTACAATGTGAATTCTTGGTAGAACAACTTCTCGTACCAACTTTCAAATCCTGGAATTTGAATTCATGTGTGTCATTGTTGGTCCTGGATCCATGTGGTATCATGAAATATTTACCTACCTAAGAAGAGGAACCCTCCCATTTGATATCACCTCAAACCTTAAAAAGACCTTTGTTAAGAAGGCATCCCAATTTGTGATCCTAGGTGATACCCTTTATCACTGAAGCATCAAAGGGACATTATTACGACGTCTTAACCAAGAGGAAGCCTTGACTGCTTTAACAGATTTTCACGATGGCATATGTGGTTCCCATTATAGTGGTATGACTTTAGCTAAGAAACTGTTGAGGATGGGGTACTACTAGCCAACAATGGAAAGAGAAGCTCATCAATATGTGCAAAAGTGTGTCCAATGTCAACTACATGGAGACCTAATTCATGCTCCAGCTCAAGAGTTGCTACCAATGATCACACCTTAGCCTTTCTCGCAGTGGGGGCTTGACCTCATAGGAAAGATTACCCCAACCTCATCTAATGGCCACAAGTTTATCATAACAACCACTGAGTACTTTAATAAATGGGTTGAAGCCATTCCTATGACCTACATAATAGGGAACAAAATTTCCAATTTTATCCTAAATTACCTAATCCGTCATTATGATGTTCAACAAACCCTTATCTTAGATAATGGATCACCCTTCAAGAATCAGGATGTGAAAGAGCTATGTTGAAGATTCAACATCCAACACCAATTTTCTACTCTGTATTACCCTTGAGGTAATAGTCAAGCTGAGGCTACGAACAAGACCATTCTAAAAATCTTAAAGAAAATGGTTAATGAAGCTGGCCGTGACTGACATCTATAGTTAAATCCTGCTCTTTGGCCTATCAAACCAGTATCTGCACGAAAACAGGTGTAATCCCTTTCTCCTTGGTCTACGGATTAAAAACCATTTTTCCTATTGAGGTTGAGCTCCCATCACTATGAGTGTCACTACAAAACCTAATCATGGATGAAGAATACTAAATATCTCGGTTGAATGTGCTAGAATTCTTGGATGAGCGTTGTCTTGATGCCCTCAACCACTTACAAGTATGTCAAAACCGATTGAAATAGAGCTATAACAAGAAAATAAAATGTCAATCTTTCTAGGTAGGAGATCTTGTCCTAAAGTAGAATCTAAAGAACCTTCCAGATTAGGACAGTAAAGAAAATTTTGAGCCTAACTGGTTAGGTCCCTTTGTTATCACAACAAGCTATGGATTAGGAGCATATCAATTATCAACACCTGAAGGTGAACCCTTGTAGGAACCAACCAACAATTTGCATCTTCAAAAGTTCTATGCCTAAAATTTGAAGGGTATAAATCTAAAAATACAAAAAAAAATTAAAATAATGATCAAAATCTAAAAAAATGAGAATTTAAAGGATTGAAAATAGTAAATAAAAAAATCATTTTCTAGTGAAAACCACTTCGGTAGCGCTTTGGGCAAGTACCTTGGTGAAAACCTGGCAAACATGCTCCTCACATAAATAAAGCACCTCCATCTATTCTTTGGCTCTTTATCTTGTCATTCTTGGCATCACATCCGTCTATCACCTCATCCATCCTATTTGTTCTGTCCATCACCCATCCATGTCCATATCATAAGCTTGATATTGTGAAGTATCACACCCTCTTAGTACTACTTGGCATATTCCAAAGGTCAGCTTGTCCTACCTATATCAAGGTAGTCTATCATATCAAACTGAGGGAAATTTGTTATGGATCATATTAGGTTCTTGTATATCTTAAGGTTAAACATCAAAAATACCAAAAAAATTCATCAGGAAATCCAAAAACATTTGCAAAATATTGTATAACTAAAATCTAAAAACATTAAAAAATTGTAAAGGAAAAATCCAAAACATCTAAAACACATCAAAATCCCTAAAAAGGTCGAACATCAAAAATCCAAAAAATAGAACCATGTCAAACTATGTTGTCTCTAAGATTGAACGTAGGCAAGACCATCATTGATGTGCCCCCGAGACACCCTAGGTTAGTCTTTAGGAGTTTGTCATAATAAACTGGAAATCCATCAACTATTCATATCTCATTGTTAATAAGTTGAGTCAGTCAAACTACGTGGTCTCTACATGTATAGCGTAGGCGAGGCTAATATTTGATCAACCTATGAGGCCCCTAGGATAGGTCTTTTAGGTTGGGTTCTTGGTCGAAACTCAAAAAATCCCTAAATATCCATATATCAGAAAACCCAAAGCATCCAATTTATATATTAGAAAATCCATAAACATTCAATAATTAGAAAATACAAAAACATTTGAAAATTAAAAATCCAAAAAAATTAGAAAACATTCAAAAGACCTAAACATCCTCAAATAACCAAAAACCAAAACATTCACATAAACTCTCAAAAAGAATTGAACAACCTCAAAACATTTTCAAAATACCAAAAACATTGAAATACTCTAAAAAATCCAAAACCATCCATCCCATTTTTCTTTCACTCACAATAAACCCTCCATCCATAATAAATCATTCGTCACCTTCAACCTTTGGAAAAATGAAAAAAAAACAAGTATAGCAAGTCGTAAAGGGAGAACTTAAGTGTCAAAATCTAAAGTCTAAATCATCAATAAGCAAGTCAGTAGAGTTTATATCAACGACTTATCAAACAACTCATCCTAATCAAAACATCTGATCAACATTTCCTAGGATGTATCCTTCCTACGATGGGCATCGGTATCATAAATAACTTTAGCTAAATTAAACTAGCAAGAGATATGTTTAACACTGACTATTTGTCTTTGATCTTTTCTTTTGATTTATCTTAATTACCAATTTTGAGGACCTCTTGATGATGTCTATCAAAAGGATTTAGAGAGAAAGGAATGGGGCATCGATCATTATATTTCATCTTTTGTGCTTGTGGGTATTCTTGTAAAATAATATTGGCACATAATTGCTTAGTTGTGTGTAGGGAAGTTGTTTGGGTAGATTTTTGACTATTTCATATTCTTTGGTCCAAGATATTTTGAAATACTAAAATGCATTCCAACGAGGTTTCTGTATGCCAAGGTGTGAACAAGAACTGTCCTATCTATTTGCAGAGTCAAAGTCCATTACACTAGATACAACACCATCCTAGTTATCAATAGCTTGATGCATCATGTCTATGTACATTATATCAAACAATAAGGAATGACAAGAAATCCCAATCCCAAGATATGAGAAAATCATCATCATCATGCATTTCTCATCACCATCTCTAATAAAGTCTTGGTGGATCATAGACTTGTTGGATCTTTTGAACCAATCTATTGGAATCAAGGAACACTAAGAGAGGGGGGTGAATTAGTGTTCTGCAAAATTTATCTTTATTAACTTGATCTTTAAACCACTTATAGTATTGAACCAAAAGAACGATGCAAGAACGCAAGGAAATCAACCAAAACACCATAACAAAAGGATTTTTTATGTGGAAACCTTGTTAGGGGAAAAAATATGGTGGAGGTTAATCCACAATATGAATATACTCAAAATAAGTGTTTAAAAATGGGGAATGCACATGCATTCAGGCACACTGCCTAGAGTTCATTGCTCAAATACAAAAGGCTTACTACCTAAAAGAAGACTCATTGTGTTACAATCACATTCAAATTACATCCGGAAGATTTTGAACTGAGAAAATAGGATCTTCTAATGCCTGATTACAATTCTGGTTAAGCACATTGATTACAGTCTTCACATTCTGTCTGATTTTTCTCTTGAAACTTTGTCTACTTTAATTTGAATCAGCAATCTTTGTTCTACTCAAGTGAAACCACACACAATCAATCTATAATCCTTATAACTCTCGAATCATATCACATCACATCACAAAATGATATGAATAATCGATTATATATATCCACAACTAGAGATTAGAACAACTACATGTTGGCTTTTCTGCATTGTTAGACTGGAAATTAATAAACTAGATCTTCTAAATTGCACACCAATTAATGCAAACACCTATGATTCAAAGATAAGATATATCATACATAAAATACCTTCCCTGAGAACCACAACAAAAAATGATAATAGGAAATTACATATGAGTCAATGTACACAACTCTGTCGGATGCCTTGTTTTAGCTTTGACAAATATCTTCAATTTGACTTCCGAGATAAGCAAATACTGAGGTGCGGATGGGATTATTGACTAGGGTTGTCATCAATGACAACACTAGATGACTTGTGCAATGTCTCTTACCAACAAAATCATCAAAATCAATGGTTGAATAATCTCATTCTTCTATATTATCTCCACGCTGACCCGGTATCATGACAGTTAGCAAAAATATCATCACTGCATCCACAAAGCATCAACATGCATATATCTTTCATAGATCACAACATATCATAATATGAAAAACATATCAATTGCATTATCATTTAAGTTGTGAACGAATAATATAGATTTGTTATTCTAGGCCTCTTAAATCATTGCATCACATATCATAAACATACATCACATTATCATATCATGAGCATGAACATCTGCATTATCCATCCATACATGCATATGCATACATCATCACATCATAAACTTGCATAGAAAATACACAAAAATAAATGCATCCATATTGTTTGCGTATGCATCACATAAGCATGTCATATCATCCATCCCATAGCATATTTGTAAGATGGGGTTAGACAATTCCTAGCCTAGATATTTAAGTGACAACCAACACTTCTAAGCTACGAACCACATCCAAACAAGAGAAAACAAACAATAAGGAATTAAAATGAAATGCATTCACAAATAAACACTCCCCATTGTAGCTGCTTCACTTCTTTTGTCTCTCCTATTTCTCCTTATGCCAATATTTCCCTTAGATTTTGAAGTAGACTTGTACAAAAACCTGCAAATAGTAAGTAAAAAGTTGTAGATGAAAGGCTGTTAAGGAAAAAATGGGAGAGGAAGGTTGCTTTTATAGACAACCATTCAAACGGACGACCGAGATTGATCATGTAGAAAGATTCCAAGATCGATAGACGAGGATGGATGAGAGGGAGGTTATGAAATGGACAAACAAGATTGAGTTTCTAGAAAGATGCCAAAATCAACGGTTGAGAATTGATGCAACTAGAATATGCCATTCATGGAAGAGCTATGACGCTGATGACTATGACGCCCAACGACTATGACATAAATGAAGGCTATGATAGAAATGAATGACATGAAATCTTTGACCAAAAAGGGAGGCATAAATGATTTATTCAAATTCTTTATTCAAAAAAGGGAAAATGGAGGAAATGGACAAGTGGAAAATAAATAATTCATTCAAATTAGTTATTTGGGGAAAATGAAAAGGGAGCATTTAATTAAACCAATTTATTTAAATGAGGGGAGACGGAAATTAGATGTTGATAACTGATTTGAATTATTTATTTAAAGAGGAGAAGAATGACGTAATTAAATAATCTTGATGATTATTTAATTAAAGAAGAGGAAAAAAGGTCAAATAATAATAATTATTATCTAATTATAGACAAATGATGAAAGATAAATAATTAAATAAATAATGATTCATTTAATTATTGAAGAAAGGGGGTGTTATTGACAATTAATTTATTTTAATTGATCAAGATAGAATAAAGATTAGAAAGTGAATTAATTAAATAATTGAAAATTATTTAATTAATAGAAGAATATGATAAGCATAATTAAATAATTAAAATTATTCAATTATCAGAGGACGATGACCAAGAAAAATGACGCTCACAGACTTAAGACATTTTTCAATGTCTACATTTTTCCCCTCTTTGACATAATGGAGTTCATCGCATTGTGTCAAAGAAATTAAATAAAGAGATGTCCCAGGATGCCCTAGTGAAATCAGGGTACAGGTATGCCTCCTCGAGAAAGCTTGACAAATTTTCAAAAAAATTGGAAAATTGTCCCGATAAGACAAATGGATGGCCTGGAATTTGATGGTGAAGACATAATTGAGTTTCAAGGTTGATAAAGGGGTCAAATTCAAGGTCAAGGGCTTTAAAAGGTGCAACCAATAGACAAGCCTAGGTCAAAAACCCTAATTTTGAACCTATAAATGACATTTTGAGTTTGAAAAAGGGTCATTTTCACATTCCAAATTTAGAAATTTTGGGAGCTCAGGGTGATTAGTCAGTGAGAATGTTACCTATTGCAGAGTCCACCTACTATGCGTATCAGATCCATAGCTACCATTGACTTGAGGGAGCGTCCACCCCAATATATACTACTAGCCCAACTTTTAATTTTTTAATTTTACTTGCATTTAGCTTAGGAAATAATTTATTAGGCAATTGCGTCGCGATGAAATTGAATTTGCATTTGATGAATTCAATAAGCGGTTCGCCGCAATCATCTCGGTGCGATGCAACTACATTAGGGGTGGAGCACAAGTGTTTGCGGTGTGATGCATAAAATTGTGTGACACAATTGAATTTTCGAGCCGCATATGAAATCGGGAAGGACACAAATGACTGGGAGTGATGCATGTGTTGTACGAAGTGACACATGTGTTAGGCGAGTGACACAATTGTAATTATGAGTTGGTTATAAATAGATGTGACACATTTGTTAAAATGGCGACACAATTGCTTGGTTAAAAACTTGCCCTAGATTAGGAAATTTTGACTTGGTCAAATTAGGTTCCGTTGGTCAACTGAAGGTCTAAGATTGACATTATTGGTTGCGTGGTGATTTTAGGAGATTCTACCTCCTATTTATACTCGAGAGTCGAGACCATATGTGTTCTGACTATGAGACTAGTTGGGTGAGGAGGAGCAACAAGTACTTTTGGACTTAGGCTTATTCTATGTGACCTATATGCCCGTGATTAGGGAAAACAGGGGATGCTAACAACACTACCAGAGTGGTGGCACTCAGAGATGGGAAACTTCCGTTTATTGATAGGGAAGGAAACAATCACCTTGGAGGATGTATATAGGATATTGAGGCTACCCATTCATGGCGAAAGAGTACAATACGACTCTGCTCAAGGGCTATAGGTGTTATATGAGTACTATGAGACTGATGATGATGAAAATATCAGTGTCTAGGGTTATGAGATCCAATGGGAAACCTTGGCTAAGACCTATGACATATATGATTGTGTTCTTTGTGTAATGATAGCCTGAGTGATGATCTCGGACCACAAAGGTCATGGTTTTCTAGTGGGCTGGGGGAGATGCTCTGATCGATGATTTAGTTTGGGACAATATGTGCGTGGGGGCCATGTCTATTGGCCATGTTGTACTTTTAGCTACACGATATTTTCTATAGGGGAGGACAAAGTCTGAGCTGTGGGGTGACCTTGCTGACAGTTTGGGCATGGGAGCACATAGCATTATTCTAACCTTTGGTGGTTAGGGCAGTGCGCTATATGCTTATCTGTATTAGGGGACGTTGACCTAGACACATGTTGGAGATGTGAGTTATTGGAGGCATGGTCTAGAAACATTGGTGAGCTTCATTTGGAGACCGTACAAGACTTGTTAGTTGTGGATAGATGAGGATGACCACTTGCCTTGGTGTCGACAATCTAGGTATCTGATTAGGTGGATAGTGTAGTCACAAAACATCATTGAGATGTACTTACCATAGAGGATTAGTTGATAGTTTGGTGAACGACAGGGGGTGCCAGTGGGTACAACAAAGTATGGCTGATTTTCATGAGAGGCGCATCCCTGGGGACCACAGATTGTGGTTACCACGGTAGAGTAGGAGATAGATACCATGCATGCATTAGATTAGGAGTGGTGAGGTGGGGACACTAATGTAGGAACTACACTAGATTATGATTCTTGGTGGTAAGTACACAAAACTATTCTGCTCACAGATCCACAATAGTCAGCGCCAGTAGAGCGTAGAGTCAGGGGCCTAAGAGGCTAGTGGGGAGGGAGAGGTCGAAGGGGTGGAGGATACAGAGGATAGGGGGAAAAATTAGGATGGGGAGATAATGGTGGTGATGGATGAGGAGGACAAGGATGAGATAGATAGGTGAGGAGGAGGGATAGAGGACGACAAGAGGGTAGGCAGCTACCACCCATGTGAGAGGAGGTAGAGATGGAGGAGGATCGACCAGAGGTTATGGCAGCAACATATGTGGCAACTCAAGCATTAGAGCAGCACACAGAGGTGCCCACAGTGGAGGTATCATAGCCAGAGGCCATGGAGATCGAGGTAGGTCATGATGGGGGATAGGGAGAGTAGGTAGGAGAAAAGGAGGCTGAGATGGATGAGGCATAGTGGGTTCTCCATGAGAGGATCATCATGGGAGATGAGGAGGTGGGGGAGGAGGGTCGAGTAGATGATGGAACTATTGAGAAGAGGATATCCACGCCTGGCATTGGAGGCAGAGTTGAGGACAATCACTATTGAGAGAGATGACCTTAAGGTTGAGAGGGATTCATTTCAGGTGGAGAGGGATGTGGTAGTCATTAGTCGGAAGTAGATCAACTAATGGATGACTGATTTCATGGCGAAATGCAGTGGGCTAGTGGTCAAGGTTGCATGAGAGTATGCTAGGGTGAGCAGGTCTAGCCAATACTATAGGGATTTATATGAGAGAGTGGTATCTCCAGAGAGGAGGGAGCCCACATTTTCTGAGATATATAGTGGCTCACAAGGAAGAGCACACAACAAGACTCATAGCCGGCAGACACAAAGCAAGTCCCAGGGTGAGACGTTAGATGCCAGGTGGGCCACTCCATATGACAGGCCTCATTCTACTAGGGATGCACCAAAAAAGGAGGACATGGATGCCCTAGGGATAGGAGATCAGGGTAGTTCAGGCTAGGGCCTCTTTTTATTTTTGTTGTTATATGGACAATGATATGTTTATTGTCGAGCCTGTGAGCTCCACTTTTATTGGACACATCTTGACATTATACTTGTGACACATTATTTTGAGTGATATATGATATGATTTTGGTGGTGGTGATGATATGAATTGTTATGTGTTTATGCATTTATGATGACATGCTATGTGATGGATACTAATGCTATGATTATGGTGTTTTTTGATGCATTTTATATGATGATGTGATGATCTAGTATGCTTTATGATTATGTTTTATGATTATGTTTATGATTTTTATGATCTATATGGATGATAAATGCAATGTGGATGATGTGATGATCTATATGATTATGTTATGAGTAGAGTGAAATATAAAGATGTAATGAATTTATGGTTATGGATATTTTTATGATGGTATACATGGATGATGAATGAAATGGAAATGACCCTATGTTACAAACGTGATATAATATGCAGATGAAATCTTAATGTTGATGTGATGAAATGTTTGTATGATAATGAAATTTTTTTGATGGAAAATGTGTAATGTGAATGCAAAATGTGACACTTAATGTGATATGTTATAATATTATTAATGTGATGTAGTATGTATAGGATGCAATGTAAAATGCAATGTAATATGTGATGGGAAGAATCACAATGTAAAATGCAATGTTATATGAAATGTAATTGTTATGCCCCGCATAACCACCCCATTTTACTCTAGAACAAAATGGGTCCCCCTTCTCTTTTTGGTTTCGTTGCCTCTGTTATTGGCTTTGGTCTTGGGAATTTGCTTTGTTTTCCTCCTGGGTTTTTATTTTTTTATTATCATATTTTGGTTCTGTTTCAACTTGAGTTGGTTTTCTTCTTGCCAAGAATTGAATGAAATAATCATAAACAATAGTGTATTTCATATGCTTTTGAGGACTAATGGAGACCTTGTTTTGCAGGATTAAATCATGCACATGATGATATTTGTCAAGGAGCTCAGTTGGAAAGAATCCCCCAATCTAGTTTAGCATAAAATTCCTCTAACGAAAGAGTCACTAAGACCTTTCAGGTGTCTTGTCAACTGGCTAGGTGTATTATTCATTTATGATCCACTGGTCACCATGACATCTCAGTCACCATAAGGTTTTATATGTCTCTCCGCTTAGACATAAGTCTTGAAGTCTTGACGAAAGGAGGTTTGCATCATTGAGAAGTCTCACCAACAGATTAACCTCTTGCCGACAATTGTTCACAGGGGCTCTCGAAGAAGGTTTTACATTTGGCATAGGGTCTCGGCGAACGGAAAAGGTCTCGCCGACATGGAATGACATCGAAAAAAGGTCTCGTCGACATGGGAGGTCACACCGAAGAAGGATGTCATCAGGGGATCTAACTGGGAAAGATTTACTTTTGACACAAAGTCTTGCCAACCTGAAGAGTCTCACCGAAAGGTGGTCCCTTCAGTATAAGGTTACAGTTTCGCCGTGATGTCCTACCAACATGGGGGAGTCTCGCCGACATGAAATGAAGGTCTCAACAAGAGGAAATTGCTTCAGGGTAATATCTCCTCGACTGCTAAATGTCTCACCGAAGGTTATGCCTTCGGTGCAATCTCCTGCCGATAGTTGTTCAAAAGCTCACCCAAAGATTTTGCTTTCGCCATGAGGTCTGCCCGACCACGAAGAGTCTTGCCAATACAAGATGAGCTCGCCGAAAGAAAGTGTCTTCAGAAAGATTTCTCACTGACTTTCCAGGGTCTCACCGAAAGAAGCTTGAGCTTGAGGAGAGTGGTTTGCTTTCGGCATTAAGTATTGCCAACTATGAAAGATCTCCCCGAAGTAAAATGAGCCCTTGCCAAAGGGGGTAGGCCTTCAACATAATGTCTTACTGACAAAAAGGAGGTCCCACTGAAAGTTTTGAGTTCATCCAATGATTTTTTCTTCGGCAGGAGGTCTAGCTGATTAGCATGTGTCTCGCCGAAGGGTGTGCCTTCGGTGTAACATAATGAGCTCGTGGGGATGTCCTGTCGATTTGGGATTGTCTCACTGACAGGGAGGATATCGCTATAACTCTTGCCGCCCGAAAAAATGTCTCACCAACCCGATGGAGTCTCACCGAAATATAATGAGCCCGGGGAGAATGAATGAATTCGGCAAAAGGTCTTACCGATACAATGAGGTCTCATCAAAAGGTTCTCCCTTCGACGTGATGTCTGGGCGATTGCGAGATTTCTCAGCGAAAGAATCTTTAGCAAGATGTCTCACCGAATTGCCAAGGTGTCGCTGAAAGAGTTGTGGTTTCGGTGAAATGTCTCGCCGATCAATAAAGGTTTTCCTGATTGAAATGAGTTCATCACCGAATCGAGCCGGTTTCACTATGAGGTCCTGTCTACCTGATAGGGTTTTGCTGATACAGAATGAGCTCAGGGATAATAAAGGGGTTTGATGGGAGGTCATGCTGACTAGTGATGGTCTTGCCCACATGTTTTCTCCCTTCGGTGTAATGGAATACACTCAACAAAAGGTCTCGCCGACCCAGGGATGTCTCAGCGATAGGGCATGAGTTCGAGGTGAGATCTTCCCAACATGAAGATGTCTCCCCGACATGGGTGTGCTCACCAAAGAAGAAAAGGCTCGCTGAGAAGTCTTTCTGAGGGAATGTTGTCTTGCTAATAGGTTTTGTGGTATCGATATGACTTGTGCAGCTCAATATAAGGTCTTGTCGACTGTCTTATGCTACCTTGATGGCTGCTGTGAGCTATAATCGCATCGGGGAGACACAATTAGTGTCTCACCGACATGCGATTTCATTCGAACCACTTTTGATTACCCGAAAATCTGGCGTGGCATTTGTTCGCCCAATCGAAAGGAACTAAAGTGATCCATTGACTTATTGACTACCCCTATGAGGAAGATCGTCAGAATACAAATGACATGGACTCATTCTGAGATCAAGGCGATGGATCGACTCGGGAATGATGGTGTTCAGATCAAAAGGGAGGCTCAATGCTGCTTCCAGAGATAGTCAATATGCAGAAAGATCTAGAGCAGGAAGGAAGTCGAAGGAAAGAAACAACCATGAGTCACAGGGACAGCTGTGAGGTCTACTGGCAAAAGGAAGATCGATATTAATGACAATGCTTTAAAGCATTCAAGGTAGCTCTGTGAAGGAGTTCGAAGATGGACATGAAGGCTAGAGTTAATGTTGTAGCTAAAAAAGATCTACAGATCATCCGTGGAAAAAACTTTCACCAACATGGATAGCGAGGATGCAATTCAATGCAACATTAACTATATTCAAAAGATCTGAGGGCCGACCCTCCTGCAACCAAGTGAGATATTTTGTAAACCCTAAAAAAAATAGGGGGCGGCACATTATTTTTGGTACACTCTATATATATGGCATTTTTGCCTCTTTGTAGAAGGTTAGAAGAAAGTTAGAGAGTTCTAAAAAAAGTTAGAGGAGGAAGTAGGAGTTTTAGAAAAGATAGAGGAGACATAACTGCATCTTGATTCTTTGTAATAGGAGCTTCTTTTGCCTCCTTAGGAGTTAGATTCAACAGAAGCCTGTAATGTATTTTTCAAGTTTTATTAGTATAGATGGAAATAATTTGGACTCATGGATTTTCTGTACACTGGTGATTGTGCCAGATTTGTAAATGTTGTTTATTTGTTTCACTAACAGTAGAAGCAACCAGATTAAAATCTACTTCAGATTGTGTTTCAGAATGTTGTTTATCTTGGTTTAATCATTTGATTTGAGAAACTTTCAAGGAATGAAGTTTTATTTGATGTTTTGTTTAAATGGTGACTTGTAATTTGTTATTGAAATCAACACTATGAATGAATGAAACTGTGTGTTAGTCACAAGTTAATTTTGTTCTTCAGTTTTAGTTAAGAATTCCTTGAAAGGTAACGAATCTGGTTAAGTTGGATGAATTAACATTCTTTTCTATTCCAAAGCTCTGATCCATGTTTTTCTGTTTCTTTAAAAACCTTGGTTAGAGTAGGTTTAAAGTTTATGTTTGATCTCAAAACAATCCAGAAGCTCAACACCAGTAGGCCCCTTAAACATTACTGTTACATTGACCACTGAGCAACATCAACATAGTTGAGAACCAACTACAAAGACCTTGGGAGCTAAGACATCCATGTGTTTTCTTTCTCTTTTAGGAGAAACAAAGTTGCAATATTCTGTTTACACGTTGTTGTGCCATTGCCACATCAACAGATCTGGTGCTAGAAGGAGGGCCAGAAGGGCAAGTTGGATAATAGTGGGTTTTTTTCACCAGAAAGGTCTCGTAGAGTTCTTTGATTAGATGAAAATCCACCACCTTTGATAGAACTTAAGACCCCAACAAGGCACAAGATTCTCAAGACTGGGGCAACCATCATACCACCCTTGTCAGCCCTGCTCACTCCACTAGGATTTTCACCTATACCCCAGTGGGTACCCATCAATCCACCTCTGAATCCATCTCAAGTGCCACCCCAGCTGGTTCGACCCATCCAACAGCTGGCTCAACCACCTCCACCACTACCAATGGCATTTTTTCAAAATAATCCCTCTCCATTAGGGACTATTTCGAGAGGTTTTCATGATATGCCTAAGAATCCTGAGAAATTTTGTCCCAAATACATTCATGGCAAATCAAGGAGTTTTGAAGAATACATAAAAGCTTTTAAGGACACCTATACTAGAGCTCAAATAGCTCACCATGATGTAGTTTGTAGGTTTTTCCCTTATTCCTTGGGAGACATGGCGTATAACTAGTATCTTAATCTTCTGCAAGGTTCCATTTTGACCTGGACTCACTTGGAGAACGCTTTCATCAATCAATTCAGGGTTTATGTGGATCCAACCCTTTTGTACCACCAATTTGCTACCATCAGGAAGGAACCAGGTGAATCCTTGCCTTTATTCAATACCAAGTTCCAACAAATGTATAGGAGACTGCAAGACCCCTATCTAGTTACTGAAAATAGTGTCATTCAAGCATACTTTAGGGTTATAGACCCTTTACTTGGCTTCTTCCTACAAAGGAATTATCAGCCTGCAAACATTGATTCCCTGTCTAAAGTCTATCATCTGGCTATCAAGCTGCAACAACAAATTAGTTCTCAACAAGGAAGTTTGGGAGGCGATTTTCCTTCAATAGGGTATCAGATGCATAGCCCAACCTCTCTATTCAACACTGTCCCAGGGATGTCTTCTTCACATTATGGGCCTATGTCTGAATTGAAAACTCAACCACCTGTTCCATTCTTTGATAATGGAACTCCTGACTTTTTCCAACAACCATAGGTTCCTCAAAGTTCCCATGGTCATCATAACCAAATTGGAACACCAAATCATGGTGGTCAGCCACCTGTTGCTAAGATTGTGGAAAGTGAAAAGACAATTCAACTTACAAATGAGGTAGAGACCTTGAAGAAAACACTGTCTCAAGTTACAAATGACATGGATCAACTTAGACTGAACCCTTCCCAAAACCAAGGTAATTATCCTAATCAGAGCAATAACAGTCAGGGTAATTATCAGAATCATAACAATTACACCCAAAGGGGTTATTAGGGACAAAACTCCTCTAACCGAGGCTATCAAAATCAAAATAGAGGATATAACTAGAGGTCAAATAACAACTGAAAATGGAATACAGGGCCAAATAATGGTGGAATTTCTCACAATTATGAGGAGAGGTTACATATTGCGAATGTGGTTGACCTCAATTTTATGACTAACTGGTGCAGGCTCCATGATACGACAACCCATTCTGAGGTAAACTGCCCTAAAATGGAGAAAGTTGTTAAGATGGCATAGGAAGATGCCCAAACCTTCCAAGGGAATCCAAATAAAGAAGGTGGCTCAGTAGATACAACTATGACTTATGATCTCTTTGAGGAAGAACCTTCATTCCTGATGCAAAGTGAGAATGAAACTGAGGAAGATTCGTATGATGCTCAAGCTTTTCAGACAAAGGGAGGACACTTCCTAAGAAATCAGAATAAGGGTCCATTTACCACATCAGCACCACCTAATCACATGGTGCCCCCAAATGAAAGTGCTGATAACAACCCTCTTCCACCAAAAGGCCCGCTTGACTTCCATTACAAGGGTAATTCATCTGGTGTTTTCAAAAGTAGTGCAAATTGTAATGTTGAATTTGATATTATCTTTGAAATGCAGAAACAGATAACCTCTCTGTCATACTTGGACATCCTAAAGTGGTGCCCTACCCAACGGGAGCTAGTGCTGAAAGCTTTAGAGCAAGCTGATAAACCAAAATAAAAGAACAAGGTGTCACCTACTGCAGACATGGACGCAGCCTTGTACAGAAGCAAGGTAGGTACTCCACCATTTATTTTGAGTTTAAGAATTTGTGGGAAGAACCTACATAACTGTTGGTTAGATTCAAGGGCTTCTACCAATGTTATGCCATTCTCCATATGCAAGAAATTGGGATTGAACCCTATCCAAACAAACAAGAAGGTCATCCAACTTGACAAGAAATAGGCTAATATAGTGGGAGAGTTGAGAAACATACATGTGCAAGTAGGGTTAGACCCTAGGATTCAAACCAATATAGATGTTCAAGTGGCAGACATTCCCAAGACTTATGGTATACTATTGAGTAGAGATTTGATGAGAGGTATAGGGGGGTATCTCTCCCTTGACTTTTCCCATATGTGGCTACCATGGAGAGGAATTCCTACATAGATTAGGATTGAAAGTGAGCCCTACCTCAAGCATGTCATCACTGAATATGATTGCCCCAATGAAGTAGCCTATTTTGAAACCGGGATAGGGGTTTATAAAAGAGATGAAATTTTAACCTTTCTGTCCTTGATCCTAAAGAACTACCAATACCAAAATTCCCTGATTCTGTGATTAATGAAAACCAACAAGCAATGATCAAGAAGCTACAATAGGATCAACTGGTCTTAGGGGAAGATACCGATCTACATAATCTTTTACTCCCTAATTGGTGCAGGGTACATTACCAAAATCATTTTGAATTGACTTGCCAACCCTACATTGATATTTTAAATCATGTTTCCCAAGCTGAGGAAGCTAGCTTAAGTCACCTTGAAACCATTGCAGATCACTTCTCGTTTGAAGCCAAAGATGCATTAATGTTAACCGGGGATAGGATACCTTCAAAGGAAGTTCCTTCTCAAATTGAACCTACCCCAGACACATTTCCAAACCAACTTGGTTATGAGAAGCAACCCTAAGGTTTGTTTGACACCTTTGTACTCACAAATATACCAAAACCTAAGGGGTTAACCAAAGGCACAATTGACTGTTAGAAGGATAGCCACAAATTATATGATATAACTAAGTAGGAATTGGAAAGTGTACCTAAAGAACCTACAGAGCACCCTTTCCCTATATGTAATGCAAAAGGTCAAGGAGCCCCACCTATGGTTCATCTAACCCAAGTGCCCATAACAACTTCAAAAGGATCAACTCCAACTCATGACCAGCTTTGGACCCTCATGTTTGATGGATCCAAGTCCAAAATAGGCTGTGGTGTTGGGATTGAGTTAACCAACCCAAAAGGGAAAAATTTCCTTGCTTCTTATAGGTTGCAATTTCGATGCACTAACAACGTAGCAGAATATGAAGCTCTAGCTCGGGGGCTGATGTTTGCGCATAAGAAGAAGGTCACTACCTTGGTGGTCAAAGGAGATTCAGAAATAGCTGTCAAACAAGTATGCAACCAATACACATGTCACAATAGAAGGCTGGAAACCTATCAAAATCAAGAATGGAACTTGATTGAAGATTTTGATGCTTTCAGGATTAGTTTAATCCCTAGAAAGGAGAATCAGATAGTTGATTCATTAGCTGTTGCTGCAAGTACCCTGGAACCCATGCAAGGTTCCAAGCTTAAGAGATTCTCAGTAGAATTAATTTCCACCCCTGTAGTTCTTGACAATGTTAGGAACTTTCAAGTCTTTGATGATGATCGATGTATTCTTGCTTTTCTAGCAAGCTCAGATGTTTTCGAAGGACAAATCATTGATGAGTCCAACAAAGATCAAGGAGATTAGAACCCTGAAGATTGTGATAAGGAAGGAGTCCTCAATTTAAGAAGTAACAACATTCCCAGGGGAATGGTGGCTTTGGAAATAATTTTTGATTCAGACCCCAGGGCTTGAGAGAAGATATCAGCTAAAGATAAAGGAGGTGAATATGAAATTGTTAACCTAGCTGATTCTGGCCCTGAAAGGAATGTCTACATAGGGAAAGCCTGCCCTGAAGCAATCATAAAAGAAATATTGATGGCACTTAAGAAAGATATTGCTACAATAGCTTGGGGATATGAAGACCTAAAGAAATTTGATGCTTCTATAATGACTCATACTATTCCTTTGAAGCCTGAAGTTAAGCCATTTCGATAGAAATAGCGCCCTGTCAACGCCTTGATTCAACCATTGATATTTAAAGAAGTTCAAAAATTGCTTTCTGCAAGGATAATATTCCCTGTACGCCATTCAACATGGGTGGCTAACTTAGTTCCAGTCCGTAAGAAAAACAGAGAGATCAGGCTATGTGTAGACTTTAGAAATTTGAATAGAGCTTCAAAAAAAGATAACTACCCACTTCCTTCTATGGATGAAGTCTTGCAGACTATCAATGGATTTCAGATGATATCATTCTTGGATGGTTACTCTGGATACAATCAGGTAATGGTTAACTGTAAAGACAGAATGAAGACAACTTTCACTACAAAGTGGGGAACATTTGCATACAAAAGGATGCCATTCGACCTGATAAACATTGGAGCAACTTTTCAGCGTGCCATGGACATAGCATTTAAGGACTTAATCGATAAATGAATTATTGTTTACATGGAGGACCTGACAGTGTTCTCCAGGGATAGACTAAACCATGCTGCAGACTTGGATAAGGTTCTTGAACGATGTATCCAATATGGCGTCTGTTTGAATCCTAAAAAGTGCATGTTTGGAGTTTCTGAAGGGAAGCCTTTGGGACACGTAATATTTGAAAGAGGAATATCAATTGATCCAAACCAAGTTGAATCCATTCTTAAGATTACCAGGCCAGGAAGCAAGAAGGAGATGAGATCTTTCTTTGGAAAGATCAAATTTGTAAAGAAATTTATCATGGGCTTTGCAGAAATCATAAAACCATTGAATAAAATGATGAAGAAAGACACCAAGATAGAGTGGAGTAATGAGGCAAAGGCCGCATTTTCATAGGTCAAGCGATCCATTTCAGTAAAACCAGTCCTCACTAGCTTTGACTACTTGAGGCCATTCTATATCTACTCTTTTTCCTCCGAACATTCGTATGCAGTTGTCTTAACTCAATGAAGAGAAGAGGGAGAGGAGAGGCCAATCACCTTCATGAGCTCTCCATTTAAGAATGCTGAGATCAAATACCTGCCTCTTGAGAAACAAGATTTTTCACTGGTCAGAGCTGTCAAAAATTTCAGGCACTACATTCTCCAAAGTCAAATCATTGTTGTAGTCCCTGATGTAGCTGTAAAGTCCCTACTCATGCAGAGGGAATTGGGAGAACGAAGAGGGAAATGGATGGCCATTTTGCAGGAGTTCAATATGGAGATACACCCTATGAAACTTGTTAGAGGTACATGCCTATCTAAGTCTATGGCCAATACTAGTGACAACATCATTTGTTAGCAATACACCACTCAGTCCTTCTCCAATGACCTTTGGTATGCCGATATCATCTGCTTTATGCTCAATAATCGGTGTTCGCAGGGAATGAATACAACTCAGAGGAGAGCATTGAGAATGAAGAGCTCTCATTATATGCTCAAAGGAGGATTGCTATATAGGAAGAATTTTGAAGGAGTATACCTACGATGCCTTGATCAACAAGAGGATAGGCACGTGATCACTGAATTCCATGGGAAACACGGGACGGGTCATGGTTCTGTAGACTCATTGACACACTAGATCCTCAGATCTGGTTATTAATGGTCGTGTGTGTTCAAAGATGCCCATTAGCATGTAAGAACATGTCACATATGTCAGATTTCTGCATCAAAAGAATGCCATTTAGCCATGCCATTGCATCCTATCTATGAGGTAAGGCCATTTTCCCAATGGGCACTGGATTTTATTGGGGTAATTAACCCAAACTCTTCTATAGGACACAAGTTTATTTTGATTGCTACTGATTACTGCACAAGATGGACAGAGGCTAAACCTTGCAAGAACAACACAACAGAGGTAGTGATCAAGTTCCTCACTGAATGCATTACAACTAGGTTTGGGGTACCCTTCGCTTTGGTATGTGATAGTGGCTCTGCTTTCTCTTCTGTTGAGTTCATTTTGTGGGCTTATGATCACAAAATTGTCTTGAAATATTCTTCAAACTATTACCCACAAGACAACGGAGTTGCAGAATCAACCAATACGAATCTCTTAGGGGTAATTAAGAAACTGTTAGAAAACAACCCTATAGACTGGCACACCCAACTAAGATTTGCGTTATGGGTAGATAGAACTAGGATCAAGACTGCTTTAAAGACTTCACCATTTAAATTAGTGTATAGGAAAGAGCCTGTGTTCCCCATTCATTTGCAAATACCTATCCTTGAGTTCATGAAGAAATTCTACTCTAGTGATGATAGGATAGAGGTAAGATTAGCTGCCTTGTTGAAATTGGAAGAGCAGAGAGATGCCACCTTGCAACAATTCTTTAGACTTCAGGCTATTGTCAAACATTGTTTTGACAAAAGAGCCAAAATCAAGGCTTTCAGGATATCAGACCTTGTGTTGTTATGGGATAAAGCTAGTGAAAAGAAGGCCAGTCACCATAAATTTGATAAGCTTTGGTTGGGTCCCTATCAGATTGCTGAGATCCTAGGAGAAAATGCTTTTAGACTGAGTAGTTTAACTGGAGAACTTGTTCCCTTGCCCATCAATGGGCAGTTTCTCAAACATTATTTCGAGTCATAAAGCTTGCTAATTTTGTTCTACATGTAAATAGTTTCTTGTTCTTTGTGTAAATAGTTGGTTTTGTTTCCTTTTTGTAAATAATGTGCTTGTTCAGCTTGTAAATAGTTTTATTTGTTTGTTTGTTTGTTTGTCCTTTCTTTCTGTCCCTTCGTTTCCTCTACTGTCAATCTTTGTCTTGTTGTTCTTTGGGGTTTCCTCTGTTTCTTTCCATCTTAAAATAATGGGCTGTTATCTGAAGCATACTTTGGTTATTAGGAGAGAAGTGGTTTAGGTATTTTCAGGTTTACTGATTGGGTGCTCTTGTCCTAAACTCTTTGTTTTATGCCCATTGTCAATAAGAGTTGTGGAAAGTCTTCAAAGCAAGGTACAAAGTTAATAACCTTCATTATCTCCCTCTAAATCTGTCATAAATCATCAAGATCATCTCCTCTTGTAATGGTATATTTGTCCTAAGATGATAGTGTTGTAATATTTGAGTGAAAAATCTGATCTCCCAAGTGTTGCTATGAGGTCCATGGTAGTTTTCAACCCAAAACAGATGTTAAACATCTAAAATATTGAGGAAAAAAAATTGAATGAAATATCTGAAACTCTATGAGAAAAAAAAAGAGAACTATTTAAAGAGAAAGAAGACTTAATATGAATGGGTGACTCCAGTATCTCTACCGGGGCTATGGATGCCTGGCTAGCAGTAGAGCAATGCTGTGAGAAAACTAGAGGTATCTCCGTTGGGGCTATGGACGCCTGACTAGCACTGGAGCAATGCCCAAGACATCATTGCATGATAGCTAAAGGGAATCAACTCATGTAGCTCAAATCTTGCACATTGTTGTCTGAAAGATGAAGAAACTTTATAAAAGAGTGATGCACAATCAAGCACACACATAGATTTCGGGGTGGCCATTGTTGATTTACATACGAGATTCTAGCTCAACCTTGGTTGTTAAAACTGACCCAACTGGAGTTGTGATGTTCATGAACCAGGAGTTTTGGGTAGCTGAATCCTTTAATTTCTTGAAAATGGTTAAACCATTTTCCCAGCCGAGTCGCCATTTGCTATGCCCTGCATAACCACCCCATTTTATTTTGAAACAAAATGGGTCCCCCTTCTCTTTTTGGTTTTTTTTCCTCTGTTATTGGCTTTGGTCTTGGAAAATTCCTTTGTTTTCCTCCTGGGTCTATATTTTGTTTTATCAGATTTTGGTTCTGTTTCAGCTTGAGTTAGTTTTCTTCTTGCTAAGAATTGAATGAAATAATCATAAACAATAGTGTATTTAATATGCTTTTGAGGACTAATGGAGACCTTGTTTTGTAGGATTAAATCATGCACATGATGATATTTCTCAAGGAGCTCAGTTGGAAAGCATCCCCCAATCCAGTTTAGCATAAAGTTCCTCTAAGGAAAGAGTCACTGAAACCTTTTAGGTGTCTTGTCGATTGGCTGGGTGTATTATTCATTTATGATCCACTGGTCACCATGACATCTTGTTCGTCGTAAGGTTTTATATGTCTCTTCGCTCAAACATAAGTCTTGATGAAAGGAGGTTTGCATTGTTGAGAGGTCTCACCGACAGATTAACCTCTTGCTGACAATTGTTCACAAGGGCTCTCAGAGAAGGTTTTACATTCAGCGTAGGGTCTTGGCGAATGGAAAAGGTCTCGTTGACATGGAATGACATCGGCAAAATGTCTCGTCGACATGGGAGGTCACACTGAAGAAGGATGTCATTAGGGGATCTCGCTGGGAAATATTTACTTTTGGCACGAAGTCTTGCCGACCTGAAGAGTCTCATCGAAAGGTGGTCCCTTCGGTATAAGGTTACTGTTTCGCCATGATGTCCTACCGACACAGGGGAGTCTCACTACCATGAAATGAAGGTCTCAGCAAGAGGAAATTGCTTCAAGGTAATATCTCCTTGACTGCTGAATGTCTCGCCGAAGGTTATGCCTTCGGCATAATCTCCTGCCGACAGTTGTTCAAAAGCTCGCCCAAAGATTTTGCTTTCGCCATGAGGTCTGCCCGACCACGGAGAGTCTTTCTGATACAAGATGAGCTCGCCGAAAGAAAGTGTCTTCAGCAAGATGTCTCACTGACTTGCCGGGGTTTCGCCGAAAGAAGCTTGAGCTCAGGGAGAGTGGTTTGCTTTGGGCATGAAGTCCTGCCGACTATGAAAGATCTCCCTGAAGTAAAATGAGCCCTCGCCAAAGGGGGTAGGCCTTTGACATAATGTCTTATCGACAGAAAGGAGGTCCCACTGAAAGTTTTGAGTTTGGTGAATGATTTTTCCTTGGGAGGAGGTCTTGCCGATTAGCATGTGTCTCACCGAAGGGTGTGCCTTCGGTGTAACATAATGAGCTCGCGGGGATGTCCTGTCAATATGGGATTGTCTCACCAACAAGGAGGATATCGCTATAACTCTTGCCACCCGAAAAAATGTCTCACTGACCCGACAGAGTCTCACCAAAATATAATGAGCCAGGGGAGAATGAATGAATTCAGCGAAAGGTCCTGCCGATACAATGAGGTCTCGCCGAAAGGTTCTCCCTTCGGCGTGATGTCTAGGCAACTGTGAGATTTCTTGACGAAAGAAAGTGTCTTCGGCAAGATGTCTCACCGACTTGCTAGGGTGTCGCCAAAAGAGTTGTGGTTTTGGCAAAAGGTCTCACCGATCAATAAAGTTATTCCCGATTGAAATGAGTTCATTGCTGAATCGGGCCGGTTTCGCTATGAGGTCCTACCGACCCGATAGGGTTTTACCGATACAGAATGAGCTCGGGGAGAGTAAAGGGGTTTGATGTGAGGTCATGCCGACTAGCGATGGTCTCACCGACATGTTTTCTCCCTTCGGTGGAATGGAATATGCTCGACGAAAGGTCTCGCTGACCCAGTGATGTCTCAGTGACAGGGTGTGAGTTCGGGGTGAGATCTTCCCAACATGAAGATGTCTCCTCGACATGGGTGTGCTTGCCAAAGAAAAAAAGGCTCACTGAGAAGTCTTTCCGAGGGAATGTTGTCTTGCTGATAGGTTTTGTGGTATCAATATGACTTGCACGACTGGATATAAGGTCTTGTCGACCATCTTATGCTACCCCAATGGTTGATGTGAGTTATAATCACATCGGGGAGACACGATTAGTGTCTCACCAACATGCAATTCCATTTGAACCACTTTTGACTGCCCAAAAATTTGGCATGGCATTTGTTCACCCAATCGAAAAGAACTAAAGTGAGCTATTGACTTATTGACTACCCCTGTGAGGAAGATCGTCAAAATACAAATGACATGGACTCATTCTGAGATCAAGGCGATGGATCAACTCAGGAACGATGGTGTTCAGATCTAAAGGGAGGCCCGATGCTGCTTCCAGAGATAGTCAACGTGCAGAAAGATCTAGAGCAAGAAGGAAGTCAAAGGAAAGAAACAACCACGAGTTACAAGGACAACTGTGAGGTCTGTTGGCG
This sequence comes from Sequoia sempervirens, assembly GCA_007258455.2. NCBI lineage: Eukaryota > Viridiplantae > Streptophyta > Pinopsida > Cupressales > Cupressaceae > Sequoia > Sequoia sempervirens. The sequence goes on from VDFB02354170.1 coordinate 29,808, forward strand.
AAAGGTAGATCGATATTAATAAGAATGCTTTAGAGAATTCAAGGCAGCTCTGCGAAGGAGTTCGAAGATGGACACGAAGGCTAGAGTTAATGCTGTAGCTGCAAAAGATCTACAAATCATCCTCGGAAAAATCTTTCACCAACATGGACAGCGAGGATGCAATTCAATGCAACATTAACTATATTCAAAAGATCTGAGGGCCGACCCTCCTGCAACCAATTGAGATATTTTGTAAACCCTAAAAAAAATAGGGGGTGGCACATTCTTTTTGGTACACTCTGTATATATGGCATTCTGGCCTCTTTGTAGAAGGTTAGAAGAAAGTTAGAGAGTTCTAAAAAAAGTTAGAGGAAGTAGGAGTTTTAGAAAAGATAGAGGAGACAAAATTGCATCCTGATTCTTTGTAATAGGAGCTTCTTTTGCCTCCTTTGTTAGGAGTTAGATTCAGCAGAAGCTTGTAATGTATTTTTCAAGTTTTATTAGTATAGATGGAAATAATTTGGACTCATGGATTTTTTGTACAATGGTGATTGTGCCAGATTTGTAAATGTTGTTTATCTGTTTCACTAATAGTAGAAGAAATTAGATTACAATCTACTTCAGATTGTGTTTCAGAATGTTGTTTATCTTGTTTTAATCATTTGATTTGAGAAGCTTTCAAGGAATGAAGTTTGATTTGATGTTTTGTTTAAATGGTGACTTGCAATTTGTTATTGAAATCAACACTATGAATGAATGGAATTGTGTGTTAGTCACAAGTTAATTTTGTTTTATAGTTTTAGTTAGGAATTCCTTGAAAGGTAACGAGTCTTGTTAAGTTGGATGAATTAACATTCTTTTCTATTCCAAAGCTCTAATCCATGTTTTTCTGTTTCTTTAAAAACCTTGGTTAGAGTAGGTTTAAAGTTTATGTTTGATCTCAAAACAATCCAGAAGCTCAACACCAGCAGGCCCCTTGAACATTACTATTACATCGACCACTGAGCAACATCAGCACAGTTGAGAACCAACTACAAAGACCTTGGGAGCTAAGACATCCATGTGTTGTCTTTCTCTTTTAGGAGAAAAAAGTAGCAATATTCTGTTTACACGTTGCTGTGCCATCACCACGTCAATGGTAATGCAAATGGATTATGATATGAAATGCAACATGATATGGAATGCAATGCTATATGGACACATTCCATGTTTTTGTATTTTCTTATGCAAATATTTGTGACCTAATATGAAAATGATGTCAATGGTGATGGTGCTTTCTATGATGCTATCTACCATGATTATGCAAGTAAGATGTTTTTGTTTGTCATAGAACTCAGTCAAGATGTGAATGGAAGAAATGTTAGTATGGAAGAGGTGGGAGAGATGGACGTTAGTGTGAAAAAGGAAAGGAAGATGGAGGTAGAAAGTTAGACTAGAAACGATAAGGGAACCAACTTTCATGCTTACATTTTTATATTTATCATCATTGGGTGTCAAAAATGTCACAAATGGACCACAAACACCATGGTATGACATAGAACAAGGTGTGCAAGGTGACCATTTGTGAGATAAAGTAGTCAAAAGACAAAGAATTCCTTGACTCATACTAAGGATCCAATTATCCCAGTCTTTTTTCCAAGACAAACCGCATACAAAAAACAAAGAAAAAAGGCCAAGATCCATCATCATCCCTCTAAATCCTTTAACAAGACATCCTCGAGGTAACTAGTAACATGACCAAAAACCAATAAAAAAGATAAGACAAATCTAGACCAACATAGTGTTTTCTAGAGAGATAGTGTTTTCCGATAGTCTTGATGAGATTGTTTGATGTGATTGATTAGGTTGATCGAATTTGATTGATAAATTGACAAGGATTGATTAAATAGTTGAAAAAGGTTGAAAAATTGATTTGATTGGCTGTGCCTAGATTCAAGAAGGACACATCCAGATTAAGGTAAGCTTGATTGATCAAGATGACAAAATTTATTGACTTGATAAATATTGATTGATAAAGATGACAAATTTGATTGATTGCACCCAACTTTAGGAAAGACATATCCTGATTAAGGTAAGATTGATTGACAAGGTTGACAAGATTGATTGATATGATCAAGCAATGTGACAATACCCAACGTCAGGAAGGACACATCCTATTTAAGCCATGGGACACATCTAATAAAGTTGAACAAATGACAAGTGTTGACAAGGCACCTAACTGTAAGAAAGACATGTCCTGATTAAGGTGAGTGATCAAATTGACAAAGTCTATCTTAGGAATGACACATCCTGGTAAAAGAAAAAATATAAGACCGAATGAGATAAATGACATAATGCCCCATTCCGCTAAGATTGATGATTCAATAAATTGATTGATGATAGATGATTGACTAATTGAAGGATTTTGTTGGTTATGCTTGCTTGTTGATTCGTGATTTGGTTTAAATGATGATTTCTTGTAGACTAGAAATGAGACCAAACTCGACAAACCCTAAAGGACTGACCTAGGTGGCCTCTAGGGCTCATTTATTGATAGCCTTGCCTACGTTATACACGTAGAGACCTTGTAGTTTGACACAACTTGGCTTTGCCTTATTCAAAAAAAGACTGAGTCATGATTTTATTTGGACAACCTAAAAGGACTGACCTAATGTCTTGAGGGCCCATTTAAGATGAGCCTTTCCTATGTAGCAAATGTGCATAGACAACATAGTTCGACCAATCTAATAAAGATTGACTCAGACTCAAAATCTTACACTATTCTTGGAAGTTTTGAAGTTTTTTGATGTTTTATGATTTTTTTGGATTTTAATGTTTTTTTATTTTTTTGGATTTTGATGTTTTTGGATTTTTTTGGATTTTGATGTTTTATGAGGCTGATACCATGTGTTATCTTCCCATGAAGATGTGAGTCAAGGAATTTCCTCTGGTTAGGCATATGACCAACTATTATGTGTGAGGGGAAGCAACAAACGAATGTGAAGGATGATCAAGATACTAAATTTTGTTGGTTCTCAAGCCATGGAAGGATAACAAAGTTTATTATGAACAAGTGACATGTGCGAATGGATAAGTGGAAAGGGAAAAGGACTAGATAGAGTGACAGTAGATGAAGGAGCATAGATTGACTACACGTGGTTCCTGTTTACGAGGTTTTCACCATGGTACTTATCCAAAGCACCACCGAAGTAGTTTTCACTTTTAGATGAATTATTTCTCTTTACTATTTTTTTATTTTTTTGTTGTCAACAAGATGCCTGTTTGCTAGGTTTTCATCAGGGTGACCTTTTTTATTTATTTTTTATTTTTTTTGTATTTTTGACTTTTAAAGGGATACTCTGAGAATCAAGTGTAATACTTGGGGAGGTGCATGTTGTTGATAGGTTCAAAAAATGGATCTCCTTTAGGAGTAGAGAGCTGATAAGCGCCTGATCCATATGATGCAGTGACAATATAGGGGCCTAACCAATTAGGTTCAAACTTTTCAAGCTTCTCTCATTCTGCTTGATTCTTCGAATTTTCTTTCAGGACTAAGTCATCAATGTCAAAGCTTCTAGATTGGACTTTCTTATTGTAGTTGCATCGAAGGTGATTCTAATATGCTTGTAAATGTGCCAAGGCATTATTTCTATTTTCATCAAATAATTCTACCTCATGTAGATGGGATACACAATATTCTTCTTGATAAATCAAGCCTTGCATAGAGACTCACAAAGAGGGTAACTCGACCTCTATAGGAAGTATTGTTTTAGAACCGAGGAAAAGGGATTATGGGGTAGCTCTTGTAGGAGTGAGAACATTGGTACAATAGGCCCATAAAGTAGGATTATGTTGTAGGTGCTAGTCATGAACAACATCATTGATGGTCTTTTTCAAGATTTTTAGGATAATCTTATTAGATGCCTCGGCTTGGCCATTACCTTAGGGGAAATATAGAGTAAAAAAATGATGTTGGATATGGATTTTTTCACAAATCTCATGGACATCCTGGTTCTTAAAAGGGTGGCTATTATCGGTAATGATGGACTATGGGACACTATAGTGGAAAATTATGTAATTTAGGATGAACTTGGCTATTTGCTTTCCAGTAATGTAAGTTAGTGGGATAGATTTGATCCATTTTGTGAAGTACTTAGTAGTGACAAGGATAAAATTATGTCCATTAGAAGAGGTGGGATGGATCTTTCCTACAAGGTCAAGTCCCCATTGAGAAAATGGCCACAATGAAGTAAGTGGCTATAGTTCTTGAGTTGGTACATGTATAAGATCTCCATGAATTTGACATTGGTGACATTTCTTCACAAAGTGATAGGTATCACATTCCATTGTAGGCCAATAGTATCCCGTTATCATGAGATTTTTGGCTAAGGTTGGACTAGTAGAGTGAGCTCCACATATACCATGATGTACCTCTTGTAAGGCTGTTTGTGCTTCATTTGAGCCAAGACATCAGAGGAGGGTACTATCAAGCTGTGGTGGTAAAGGGTGTCTCCAATGATGGCATATTTAGATGCTTGACGGATAAAGGTTTTTCGTTGGTTAGGGGACAAGTTAGGAGGGATAATTTGGTCATGTAAATAGGTGTAGATGTCTTTATACCAAGGGGATTTAAGACCAACAAGTTCACACACAAGTTTGGTTTCAGGGACATTGAATGTAGGGATCAATAGTTGTTCCACCAAGAACTCATATTGTGAGGCATTGTTGGGAATATCCAAGAGAGATCCAATTGTAGCCATTGCATCAGATGCTTTGTTCTAGATTCTTGGTATCTATTCAAAAAAAATATTATCAAAGTATAGTCTGAGGCTATCTACCATGTGGTTGTAGGGCATCAATTTCTCATCCTTGGTGTCATAGTCATCATTAAATTGTTTAATCACTAACTAGGAGTCACCATAGACTTGAAGGTCCTTGATTTTCCATTTTATTGCCATTCAGAGTCCTGTCAATAATGCTTCATATTCAACCATGTTGCTTGTGCATAGGAATGCTATTCGAAATGACTTAGGAATGGCATCTCCTTGAGGTGTGATGTACAAAATACCAGCTCCTGATCCATGGCTTGTATAAGATCCATCAAAGTATAGCTTCCATGTTGTTGGTGTGTCTATGACAAAGATCGATTTATCTGGGAAATCAGATATCAAAGGATGGTCTACTTTCAGTGGTGCATCTGTAAGTTGGCCAACTATCACCTATCCCTTTATTTCTTTCTAGTTAATGTATTTAATGTCATATTCACTTAGAATCATAACCCATTTAGCTAGTCTTCCTGTCATTGCTGCTTTGTTGAGAAGATATTTCAAAGGATAAATTTTGGTAATAAGTTTTGTCTTGTGATTCAACATGTAGTGTCTTAGTTTTTGTGCTACAAATACCACTACTAAAAATGCTCACTCTATAGGACTATAGTTTAGCTCATACCCGAATAAAGTGCGACTGATATAATATATTGATCTTTCCTTGCAATCATTGTTATTTTGTGCTAAGAGTGCCCCCAGTGTTGATGTAGTAGCTATCACATATAGTATCAAATGTCTTCCTTCAATTGGAGGCATGATAACTGGTGGAGTTAATAGATAGTTCTTGATCTGATCAAATGCCTCTTGACACTTTTCTGTCTAGTTGAAGGGAATTCCTTTTCTTAACAGATGTTGGAATGGGTGGATCTTGTTTGCTAATTGAGAAATGAACCTACAAATGGAGTAGTCGTCCTTGCAATGTTTTTAACTGACTAATGTTGGTTGGCGGTGGAATTTCCAAGATGGCTTTAACTTTGGTGGGATCTATTGGAAGTTGAAGATTACATCATATGGTTGTCATTTATGTCAACACAATACTACATGTATATCTAGTTATTGGAAGCTATTTCACATTAAAGTTGACCGTTATGTGTGATCCAGTGTGTTGGTTTTTTGGTCTTGTTCCTATCGTATAACAAACTATGATTTAGATAGATCTTGGCTGACTTGGCATATACAATAATTTATGATGTTTTTATGGTTGACCTAATTGATGTGTTGGATAAATATATACATGTTTGTATGTGTCTCCAAAAAATATAAAATAAATAAAGGAAAAAAGGGTGAGTGGGTATACGGATGAATGAATGAAGCAAGAAGTATAGAGCGATTATGTGTCTCCAAAAAGTGTATGGTTTTAGTAGATCAATATAAGTGAATCAGGTGAAGAAAAAAGTGTGTAAACTGAGTAGAAGTATAGAGCAATTACTGAGCTTCATCTGGAACTAAATTTAACACAAGAAAGGTGTAATTCATCAGTTCATTTTGGTAGTAAGCCATAAATTTTGTATTCTGGAAGTGAGCCATCTTCTTTTTATCTCTATGGTAGTGAGCCCTCTGGGTTGTAGCCCTATGGAAAGTGAGTCCTTATTTTAGGCAGTGAGCCTTATCTCTGGTAGTGAGCCTTTTTGTAATTAGTTTTGATATTCTCTATAGTGTGAGTTAATCCTCACTGTGGTTTTTCCCTCATTGGGTTTTCCATGTAAATCTGGTGTTATTGTGTTTGTGGATTTCCATTTGATGGTTAATCACTTAATCAATTTATGTGTTAGTTCTGGTAATTGAATTTAAGGTTATAATCTTTGACAACTGATTCTCCTCCCCTCTTAGTTGTCCTATCCATCAGGATCAACCTCTATTCCTCTATGTGAGATAATATATCCAAGAATCTTTCCTGATTAGACCCCTAAGACACATTTCTTTGGATTCAGCCTGAGTTGATACTTTTCCAGTTGTGTTAAAATATTGTCCAATACTACTAAGTTTCCACTTCATTTTAGAGATTTAGAGATAAGGTCATTGACATAGTCTTCCATAAGGATGTGCCTATAGTCATGAAAAATTGTAGTCACAGATCTCTAATAGGTAGCTCCAACATTTTTCAATCCAAATGGCATAATGTTCCAACAAAAGGTTCCCCAAGCACATGTGAAAGTTGTCTTTGGTTGATCTTTAGTAGCAATTCTTATCTGATTGTAACTTGAGAATCTGTCCATTAGTGATAACATCTCATACCCAGCTATGAGATCTACTATGATGTCAATGTTTGGTAAGGGAAAATCATCTTTGGGATAAGCTTTATTGAGGTCTCTAAAATCCATGCAAATTATGATTTGGCCATTTGGCTTGGTGACAGGGATAAGATTTGATATCCATTCTACGTTATCAATTGAGCAAATGAAGCCAACATCCAGTAGTTTCTTCAGTTCCACCTTGACAAGGAGTGCAATCTGGGGGTGCAGTTTCCTTAACTTCGGTTTATATGGTTTTACATTAGGTAGTAGTGGCAAGTTATGCAAAAAAAGTTCAAGATACAATCTAGGAATACCAGCATATGACCATGTGAAATTGACTTGTCTTTCTAAAAAGAGTGTTATAAACTTAGGCTTTTCCTCAATGGTCAAGGATGTTTCTAACTATATCATTCTGGAGTTATCTGATGTCCCAATGTTGACTTCCTCTGTTTCTTCTATAAGCAATGGTAATCTCTCTCAGTCTATTGGGAGACGGTCCAGTCCTCCATCCTTAGGCACCTTGGAGAGCTTTTCACCTTCAGATATGTCCTTTATTTTTACTTTTTCACAGTCAATAGGCACCTTTTAGTTTTCACCTGAAGACCTATTATTTTTATTTTTACTTTTTTCATTTTCATTTTTGCGACTAGAGGATAGGCCAGACTAACCAAAATATGCTGCATAATTGAGTTCTATGGAAAATCCAACCTTATGATCCCTACTTGGCATTCCTTCATGAAGTCCCATAAACTCAACAATCACTTCGTTGTTCTCGAAAGTGTCCAAACTTGGTGGTTCTTGTTGATCCCAATCTATAAGTTGAGGGTAGACAAGGGGTAAGCCATCATTAGTATCGTCAAGAGTCATGGTGTAAGTAGATAGGGTAAAGAAGGAAGTAGAGTCATTAGGTTCCCAAGAGGTAGGATTAATGGATTGCCAAAAATAGTGTTTGATCCACTCTTCTTTTTTTAAAGGCATTTTTGGACGGGTACTAGGCGAGTTTCGTGAGGAATCAATGGTAAAAATTTGAGCAAATTCCTCAAATAGTTTATCAAGGTCCATGAAAGTAGTGGAGGATAGGGAGTCTCATTCATATTTATTAGAATCAACATCATAATCCCAAGAGTCCTCATATGTCTTGATCTCATTTGAAGCGTCATCAAACTCAATCGAAGATAACCTGATGCCCTAGATGGTCACTTTTACTGGTACAAACCCTAACCCTTGATGAATTATTATCTTAGGAGATTGTAAAAGCTCCAAAATTCCTTGTTTATTTAGACAAAGGCCATTGTGTCTATCATATCCACGCCGTTTCATTATTTGGAACCCTTTTGAATATTGTTCAATTGGTAGTTTCTTAATTTCAGTTTCTTTCCTTTCTTTGTACAACCATGTGAGAATGTGGTCATCTAAAGATTCTTTGGCAAGCTCCCCCCATCTAGTGAAGGTGGTAGGAGGATTGTGGATGAAAAATTTGGGTTTCACGGGATGTGGTTTGCCATATGAATTTGGTGACTTTGGTAATTTGCGAATGAAAAAGAGACTCATATTATATTCTCCACATCCTCTGTCTTGAATCTAGATCTTGGGCATGGAAGCTATGACAAATGAGGAGAATTATTTGACAAGAGTGGATGGATCAATGTAGTGAGATGGGGTGGTAGATGAAGTGGAAGATAAAGCCTCTCAATTGATGGGAACTTGGCATTCAACATTTCCTTTTGAGTTTGAGTAGTATTGAAAAGGATCAGCGTCACCTAGAATAGTGATTTTAGTGCCATTATGTGGGAATTTGAGGCATTGATGATAAGTGGAAGGAATAGCCCTCATGGCATGAATCCATGGGTGGCCAAGAAGGATATTGTAATGTAAATCTAGATCCAAGACATGAAATACTATGTCCTGTATTGCTCGACCAACTCTCATAGGAAGTGAAATTACGCCTTCAACAGAACATTCAACATCATCATAAGCTTTGATCACAATTTTATTGGTTTGATTAATAAAATTCTCAAAGTATCCTAATTCTTTCACTAATTTTAGTGAAAAATGTTCAGGCCTGCTCCACCATCTACTAGGACTTGTCTAATCTTGTGTTTATTAACACATACTTCAAGGTGTAGAGGGTCATCATTATCAGATTTTGGTGCAAAGAAGTATTGTTTAGAGAAGGTGACATGGTGTGGCATAGCTAAGTATCCAACCATGGGATAAAATTCATTGAAATCTAGGTTTTCAGGTACAAATGCTTCTTGTAGTGCCTTATCAAGGATGGCCCTATGCTATGGTGAAATGTGAAGGAGTTCCAAGATAGAAATTTGTGCAGGAGTTTTTCCTAATTGCTCTAGGAGGTTATATTGACCCTTTGGTTGGGGATTTGAAGAAGGACTTGGAATAGTTATCTTGGTTCTGCAAGTGGCAACAACACAATCTAATTTTAGCTTGTTTATGGTGATAGTGGCAATGTGATCATCAAAGGGTCTCACATTAAGGATGATAGTGTTGTAATCGTGTTTGACAACCACATAATTGGCATTATTTTTGTTCCCTAAACTGGAGGCTTTTCCTTTATCATGGTCTTGTAAGGGTGCTTTAAATATGGAGTGATCAACATTTGTCTTGGGTTGTGAATTATCAACTGAAATGGTTCCATCTCCAATAAGGTCTTGAATGATATTCTTGAGTGTCCAACATCTAGGTGTTTTATGTCCTTTTGTACGTGGTATTTGGTAGCCCATGATCGCGAACCCCAAAGGACAATCACACGATAATTACCACACAATTTTTTTTTTAAAGTAAACATAACATACATGTAATACATATTAAGTCATAACATGAATTTCATTTAAATAGATTCATTAACACATACATCCCTTGGGGTACACGAGGAGTCATTACACGACTTAGATCCATACAACAACCATAAAGAATAAAATCTAAAGATATAAAGTAAGCATTAACAAATATAACACATACATGATGATCAATGATAAGAAACCATCTGAATACGCAAATACATCATATGCATGATCATCCTAACACATTGAATAACAACTGTCATAGCCAATATCCACACCAAGTTTAACATTTCATTACAGTACAATGTTTAAGAAGTACAATGATACAAAAGTGTTCCAAATATGAGTGAAACCATCACCAGATAGCATGATACAAATGAATAGATGAATACAAGTATCATAACTGGCTCCAAGACAAATACAACTCTGGAGTCGCTGCAACAACACCAATCCGCACCTCTCGATCCTTGACTGGGGACCCAATGGGGTGCTTAGCACGTTCCACCCGACCACGTGAGTCCGAAGACCCACCCCCCGTGCTAGGAGCTAACAAGAAGGAGACCCCAACCAAGAACATCCAACAGGGAACCACTAGACTCAACGTCATACAAAAGTATCATAACACTCAGGAATTACAATGACACAATCCAACCACATCCAAGAGTCATAAATCTCATCACATGAATCAAAGCAATAACCAGTAAACAAATAACCAAAGGATGATCATGAAACACTTCCAAAAACATAATACAATTCCAATAACATCATATAACAGTACCATAAGAGTACAAGGTCAAAACCCAAACATCAACAAGATTTATACAAGACCAAAGAATACACCAAAGATCAAATAGGGTAAAACCATAAATCAATTCAAAACAACTATGTTTCATCAATTCAAGACAAAGAACCACTTCCAGAGGATTTCCAAAGAAGCAACATAATAAGGAGTGTTAGGGAGAGTGTCGCGCATGGCTTAACATGGATTCTCGAGGCTACCCTACCACCGCCTCCATCTACGGCCGGATTATCCGGACAACCTAGCAGCCTCCATCTATGGTTATCTAGGCTACCTATCTCAAGGCCACTCCATAGGGTTGCTCATGCGGAATCGTTAACCTTTCATGAGACAAGGTAACGATCTTGCCAACCACGGCCTTCTCAATCCCCTTTAGCCTGTGATAGCACTAAAAGGCGGATGAGGCATCAATTATCTTTTTAATGTGATTCTACCCACCCCCTAATTAATTATTTAAATTATCACTTTTTAATTTCACTCTAACGAGGGCTATCCTGGCGCCCCTTTGTGCGCCGACCACCCACTTAGAGCCACTCTCTCTCTAGTCACTCAAAACACAAAAAAACAAAATCCAAGGGTTGTACAACATAACAAGAACATTATATCACAACAGAGAAGCATGCGAGGCATTACCCATCTCGCTAACAAGTACAACATCAGAGTCTCACAAAGTCTCGTACAACCCTTTCAAAATAATGATACCAAAATACTTGCCAGTACAAAGGCACATAGAGAGAAAACATGGACCAACCATAAAAACAAGCCTCTGGAAGACTCTCAAAAAGTTACACTAGGGTTTCCCCATGAAAATCTGACAACCATAAAAGCAAAACCTTGAAAAACTATTTTCAATTCAAATATGATGAGAGAATACATCAAAATAAGATCAACAATTCCCTTAAACAACATCAACAACTTCGATACGAACTAAATCGGACATCCAAGGGAAACCTCTATTTTCTCCTCTCGGAATACCCATAACTCAAAGAACTTTTAATTTGACTCATTAACACTCAAGCAGAACCGTCAATCAAGACAAAGACACATTAACCAACTTGCCACTTAGGTAAAGAGCAAAAGAAGACATATAGAAATGTAAGTTAAATGAGAGAAAGTCCCTAACTCAAAATCAACTCACGAAAAGTCACATTGAAAGGATCTATCAAAACAATCCATAAATCCACTAATTCAAATATAATATATCCATTCATTCAATAAGAAGTAACTTGAAACCACCTAAAAAGAACATTATCTTAACGATCAATCATTTCCATCATTTAAGGATATCACAATATTGCAAAGTGAAGATATAATCTGATGTTATAAGCCATAAGACACTAATTCTCAAGCATACTCTTCCAAACGCAAATTAAAACCATCATGAACAATAATACGGGTTCCCATTTTACACACATAATTCCATACAAGGAAACCATCAAACACATCAACCTTGAAGAACACTATCTTAAAACACTTACAATGAACAGGCCATCAAGACATCTCCATAAATATCCCATAAATAACACCCAACTTAAAACAATTAAATATCACTTAAACCAGTAATCAAAACACTTTGTTTAAAACACATTTACTCACACATTATAACCATAATGACCTTCCTTTAATTTAAGCATTATTTCAACACCACTTATTTTAACATATCCACTTAATTTCATTAAGAGAGTATTTACTACAAATAATTATATTTAAAATAACTATATCATCTATAAGATAACCAACTCCATCAACTGTTTAATACGAATCCTAATTATAACTTTAAAATGTAATACTAAGATGACAATTCTATAATTTACAACTTTATTATAATACTAAGGTGACGATACTAATGGATTATTTCACATAGTAGTTTGATAAATAATTATCATTCACAGACTCATTAGATAACAAAAAGGTAATTAAAACCATTTAACATTTAATCAGTATCATTTAAATTAATTAACCTATGAACCTGGATTTATCCTCACTTAAAAATAACTTTATCATTTAACCTTCAAGTAAAAGAAACTATGTAAATGTAGAATCACTTATCTCCTTTAGTGAACCCTAAAACTTAATTAACCATATAAATCGATTTACTTTAACTAAATACACAGTTCATTTATCTACAACAAAATTAAATACCTAATTCAATAATGTTTATTCCGTTAAAATCTTTTGTTAAATAATATTTTACTAAGCAACCCATCGAAATAACCATTTTCTCTTTAATTATTTACCTAATTCATTCCCTGGCACAATAATTCACAAGTAATTGTAGCAATATTTTATTCTAAGTAACCAACTACCTATTTTCCAAGAGTATCCATTAGCCAACCCTAAAAGCATGCGAGGAGTTAGATATTAAGATAACATTTATTTCATTCTAAAAGAAATATAAAACAATTAAAAGATATCATGAAATTAATACTATAAAATTAAATCACCAATTAAGAGAACATGTAAGAAAATTCAAGATATACTTTATATTATAATTTTCCTTAATTTAAATCTCACATTAAAAACTTTTAACCTATTTTTCCATCCTAACTTAGAGACAATGATTAATAATATTCAAAAAGGACATATGTTTCCTCTTAAGGTAACAAATGTGAGAATTCTAACTGCACCATCCTTAACACCTAATGACTAACTACCTGGCAAGATTTCATGCCAACAATTAATAACTTTATTTATTCAGAACAAGATCCTTTAATTATATCTCACCTCAACCAATATCCAACCTAATTATTATAAAACAAATATATATATATATATACTTCACTTTCTGATTACAATTAAGAGATCATTTATCTAGCTGGGATAAAAATCTAATCCTTCACAGCACAACCTTAACCTAAATAAAATTAATATTTTCAGTTAATCTACTCTAATTCATTCACTTCATTAACTAAACATCTTTCAACGTAATTTCCTTAACTACTAATATTATGAATATTACCTAAAAGCAAGATCTTCACAGCAATAAAAGAATATACCCTTTGCACAATATTTACCTTAAACCTATTTAGTTACAAAAGCATAACTCTAATTCCCGATATTCTAATGTGTCACCAATTTTCATTATATAGTATAATCATTAATTTTACAACCAAGATAACATTCTTTTCTAACAATTGCCCATGAAACTAAAGGGATTATTTAAACTTATAAATTTCTCATCAAGACCAGGTGAGACGGCTGGAACAGATTGCAAACAGAACTAGAGAGTTTATTTAAATCTATACACCCTATCATGTTCAAGTGAGCAGGTGAGACAGGTTATCAAAGAAGCCAGAGAGACTATTTAATTTACTACACTTTTGCAAGTCTAACATTGCAGCTGTGATAGTTTTGCCTATGGTTTCAGGGAGGTTTTATAAATTTAGATTTCCAGACTATGTGAAGGAGCTCATCTAAGCACTGTATCCAATAACATCAATTTCTCTCAGCTTCGACTGAACGGAGGTGACTGGCAAGGGCTTGAAACATTGCCCAGACCAAGAGAATTAAATAATCTGCTCATTGGTCCTCAATTTCTTCACTTGAACAATCTGCTCATTGACAGCATCAGAGAAGACACACAAACCAAGCTTCCTCCAAGTTTGAGATGGTTACGGTTGCAAAAATGCGAGAGGCCATTCATATTAGAAAGTGAATTTTGGAAATATTGCCATCTAATTGCATTACTAACAAATCTTCACGTATTTCTCACAAGGCGGAAGAGAAGAAGAAAGGTGAGGTGCAAACACATAACTTAAGAGACGGAGCATTAATGTACAACAGTTCTATTACTGGTGAGTTTACAGAGACACGCTCAAGTTTGAAGTTGAAAATGAAACTTTACCACGATCGATGGAGAGCTCTTTTATTATGTTAGTATTTGACAATATTTATTTTCAAGTGCTGCAACTGTGTTAGATTGTCAAAGTGATCAAGCAGGTTATTTAAACCTTTAAAAAATTTCTATTATTGTTCAAGAGCTGTAGCTGAGACAGGTTGATGATACAATCAGAGAGATTATTTAAGCCTCTACAACATTCTATATTTCAGGGAGAGATTCCAAAAGAACTGGGGAGTTTATTTGACTCAATCACCCTAAGGTACCGCCGCTGCCATAACAGAAGGATATCTACAACTATAACCGAAAATTTTATCAAATAATCTAATGCAAAAGATACAAACTTCCGCACTGCTATACGTAACTAACTCTTTATAATCATTCACATAAAATATGAATATAGATTGAAACCACCGCATATGATTATAAATTGAAAACCATATCATAAAAACTTAAATCAAAACCCTAGCACCCCATGAAATTTGAATCTTCAGGATGATTTACAATTAGCACACAACATATCAAAAATATAGAGAGGGGAAAGAAAATAGTACTCTTTTCCAGAGAGCATTGACAAGAAATTTCAATTGGCGTTGTAAATCAATGTTGTCTGGAACGAAAACCCTGTGCCGAACAATCCATGATAGAAGGAGCAACCCTTCGAACCCGCCAACCCCCTTTTTCTCCAGAATAATTCTCATTTAATAATTTGTTTCACGGAGTCTTTTTCCACTCCCCACGAGAAACCGTTCAACTTCCAATAGTTATCATTGAATGCCAACCACTACCCTTATTTACTTTCTTGATCCATTCCCAATCCAGAACGAATTCCCAACCGAATGTCTTTTCACCTTCCCATAACAGAATCTTCCAATTGAAATAATATTTCTTTGTGTGCTTATTTCATAGAGGTAATAATAAATTCTCATTTTATTTTATTTCATTTATTTATTTACTTAATTACTTAATTACGATATTCGAGTTTGGTTTATTTAATTCATTTTATTTTATTAGAATTTATTTTGTCACATTACTTACCATAATAACATTATTAACTTATCAATTATAATTAGATACCAAACTTTTACTAGCTTTTCTCGATTTTACCTTCATTCAAACTTAAGTGCAATTTTAATATTTAATCCTCTCTAATACTATTAAATTTATTAAGCGAATTTAATCATAAAATGATAATTACCTTTCCTCAGCTTATCGATTAATTTAAATAACTAACTCCCAAATATAATTAAATTAACGTTTATTATTGAATCTAATTCTTTATTTAATTCCAAACGAAACAGGTAACCTTATAATTAAATTAATTTTATTACTCAAATCCAAAAATATTATTAGTGTTACCTCATAACCTTAAAATTAAATTAAATAATAAAATCACCACATCATCATGACATTACTAATAACTACTTACTTGACATCACGATGACCGAAACGGGGTGGGCACTACATCCTCCCCCCCTAGGCTTCAACTTACTCCTGGAAGTTGAGCTCAAGCACAAACCATAAACTAACAATAATATTAACAAACATAAGCACATCAATACCCCAAGTTAAATCATCAATTAAACATCATCAAGTAAGAAACGAAAATTAAACAAACCAATACAAGGAAGTGATACCAAAATGATAATAGTGATGGGGTTACAACTAGACCAATTTTCCAAACACAAGGAGTAGTGATGAATTTGGTTGGGGAAACTTTCTCGTCAACTCCTATGTTCAACATCAAACCCATTGGGTGTATATAATGCTCGCCCTGTCTTGACAATGCAGGTGGAATTGAGACTTAATTCTTGCAATCCTGCATGCAAACAAATGTTGTGCACAATACATATATATCACAAATACATTGTGAGAGGAAATCCCAGCATAGTAGGGCACTCGCGGGCGAGTGATACCACACTGTCCCTCCCACTAACTACACATAATAGTCAAAACAATTCTAGTAACTCGTAAATAGTTTACTTCTTATTAGTTAAACAATATTCTCATAAGGATACTAACCATAAACCTAATCCATCTACTATATCAAAATGAATTACTACTTGACATTATAAGTATCTATACCTACATATTACAATTACATTACCTTCGTCACTATGCTTTCTGAAGCCATCTCCCTGTAAATCAAAAGCTACTATAGAACATTGCACATTAGTACCAATAATTCAAGTTGCATTTTAACCTCAGGATACTATTTTCTACTAAAAATCTTAGAATAATTATCCACAAAACCTTACATTTTCATTAAAACTCATAATTTTCACACAAATAACTCCACGTTAACCGTTATTCAACACCAAATCTCACATCAATTTAAATAGAACAAGTAAATTCTTACACCTTCATAGATTCAAGAAAACATAATTCATCACTCAAGGATAACAAAATTGCAGATTCCACACCCACATGACATATTCACACACATAAAACACATCACCAAGAACACATCACACTAAAACTCAAGGGTCCATAGAGCATCCCCGAGAGGAAGGATATCGGTGCATTGTGCACTACACCGCGGGTCCTATCCTTTCAATCGATTTCCTGCACCATCGACCCGACATCGGTTAATATTAGAAACTTAGGTTCACAACAATGACAACAAAAAAGTGAAACTCAAGATGTACGGGTCTAAGTGCAAGGTTACATAGTGAGCACACATAGTGCCCAGTGTATGAACCTAGGCTCTGATACCAAAGTTGTAACGCCCTGCCGTGCGAACCCCAAAGGACAATCACATGATAATTACCACACAATTTATTTTTTAAGTAAACATAACATACATGTAATACATATAAAGTCATAACATGAATTTCATTTAAATAGATTCATTAACACATACATCCCTTGGGGTACATGAGGAGTCATTACGCGACTTAGATCCATACAACAACCATAAAGAATAAAATCTAAAGATATAAAGTAACCATTAACAAATATAACACATACACATGGATCAATGATAAGAAACCATCTGAATATGCAAATACATCATATGCATGATCATCCTAACACATTGAATAACAACTGTCATAGCCAATATCCACACCAAGTTTAACATTTCATTACAATACAATGTTTAAGAAATACAATGATACAAAAGTGTTCCAAATATGAGTGAAACCATCACCAGATAGCATGATACAAATGAATAGATGAATACAAGTATCATAACCGGCTCCAAGACAAATACAATTCTGGAGTCGCTGCAACAACACCAATCCGCACCTCTCGATCCTTGACTGGGGACCCAATGGGGTGCTTAGCACGTTCCACCCGACCACGTGAGTCCGAAGACCCACCCCTTGTGCTAGGAGCTAACAAGAAGGAGACCCCAACCAAGAACATCCAAGAGGGAACCACTAGACTCAACGTCATACAAAAGTATCATAACACTTAGGAATTACAATGACACAATCCAACCACATCCAAGAGTCCTAAATCTCATCACATGAATCAAAGCAATAACCAGTAAACAAATAACCAAAGGATGATCATGAAACACTTCCAAAAACATAATACAATTCCAATAACATCATATAACAGTACCAAAAGAGTACAAGGTCAAAACCCAAACATCAACAAGATTTATACAAGACCAAAGAATACACCAAAGATCAAATAGGGTAAAACCATAAATCAATTCAAAAAAACTATGTTTCATCAATTCAAGACAAAGAACCAGTTCGGAGGATTTCCAAAGAAGCAACATAATAAGAGTGTGAGAGGAGAGTGTCATCATGGCTTAACATGGATTCTCCAGCTACCTATAGTAAGGGTGCCGCCATCTCTACTGGATTATTAGGACAACGTAGCTGGAGCGCCTCCATCATGGTTATCTACTATCTCAAAGCCCATCCATAGGCTCATCATGCGAATCGTTAACCTTTCATGAAGACAAGGTAACGATCTTGCCAACCACGGCCTTCTTAATCTCCTTTAGCCTGTGATAGCACTAAGCCCGTGAGGCGAGGCAATTATCTTTTTAATGTGATTCTACCCACCCCCTAATTAATTATTTAAATTATCACTTTTTAATTTCACTCTAACGAGGGCTATCCTGGCGCCCCTTTGTGCCCCGACCACCCACTTAGAGCCACTCTCTCTCTAGTCACTCAAAACACAAAAAAACAAAATCCAAGGGTTGTACAACATAACAAGAACATTATATCACAATAGAGAAGCATGCGAGGCATTACCCATCTCGCTAACAAGTACAACATCAGAGTCTCACAAAGTCTCGTATAACCCTTTCAAAATAATGATACCAAAATACTTACCAGTACAAAGGCACATAGAGAGAAAACATGGACCAACCATAAAAACAAGCCTCTGGAAGACTCTCAAAAAGTTACACTAGGGTTTCCCCATGAAAATCTGACAACCATAAAAGCAAAACCTTGAAAAACTATTTTCAATTCAAATATGATGAGAGAATACATCAAAATAAGATCAACAATTCCCTTAAACAATATCAACAACTTCGATACGAACTAAATCGGACATCCAAGGGAAACCTCTATTTTCTCCTCTCGGAATACCCATAACTCAAAGAACTTTTAATTTGACTCATTAACACTCAAGCAGAACCGTCAATCAAGACAAAGACACATTAACCAACTTGCCACTTAGGTAAAGAGCAAAAGAAGACATATAGAAATGTAAGTTAAATGAGAGAAAGTCCCTAACTCAAAATCAACTCACGAAAAGTCACATTGAAAGGATCTATCAAAACAATCCATAAATCCACTAATTCAAATATAATATATCCATTCATTCAATAAGAAGTAACTTGAAACCACCTAAAAAGAACATTATCTTAACGATCAATCATTTCCATCATTTAAGGATATCACAATATTGCAAAGTGAAGATATAATCTGATGTTATAAGCCATAAGACACTAATTCTCAAGCATACTCTTCCAAACGCAAATTAAAACCATCATGAACAATAATATGGGTTCCCATTTTACACACATAATTCCATACAAGGAAACCATCAAACACATCAACCTTGAAGAACACTATCCTAAAACACTTACAATGAACAGGCCATCAAGACATCTCCATAAATATCCCATAAATAACACCCAACTTAAAACAATTAAATATCACTTAAACCAGTAATCAAAACACTTTGTTTAAAACACATTTACTCACACATTATAACCATAAAGACCTTCCTTTAATTTAAGCATTATTTCAATGTTCTTACCACTTATTTTAACATATCCACTTAATTTAATTAAGAGAGTATTTACTACAAATAATTATATTTAAAATAACTATATCATCTATAAGATAACCAACTCCATCAACTGTTTAATATGAATCCTAATTATAACTTTAAAATGTAATACTAAGATGACAATTCTATAATTTACAACTTTATTATAATACTAAGGTGACGATACTAATGGATTATTTCACATAGTAGTTTGATAAATAATTATCATTCACAAACTCATTAGATAACAAAAAGGTAATTAAAACCATTTAACATTTAATCAGTATCATTTAAATTAATTAACCTATGAACCTGGGATTTATCCTCACTTAAAAATAACTTTATCATTAACCTTCAAGTAAAAGAAACTATGTAAATGTAGAATCACTTATCTCCTTTAGTGAACCCTAAAACTTAATTAACCATATAAATCGATTTACTTTAACTAAATACACAGTTCATTTATCTACAACAAAATTAAATACCTAATTCAATAATGTTTATTCCGTTAAAATCTTTTGTTAAATAATATTTTACTAAGCAACCCATCGAAATAACCATTTTCTCTTTAATTATTTACCTAATTCATTCCCTGGCACAATAATTCACAAGTAATTGTAGCAATATTTTATTCTAAGTAACCAACTACCTATTTGCCAAGAGTATCCATTAGCCAACCCTAAAAGCATGCGAGGAGTTAGATATTAAGATAACATTTATTTCATTCTAAAAGAAATATAAAACAATTAAAAGATATCATGAAATTAATACTATAAAATTAAATCACCAATTAAGAGAACATGTAAGAAAATTCAAGATATACTTTATATTATAATTTTCCTTAATTTAAATCTCACGTTAAAAACTTTTAACCTATTTTTCCATCCTAACTTAGAGACAATGATTAATAATATTCAAAAAGGACATATGTTTCCTCTTAAGGTAACAAATGTGAGAATTCTAACTGCACCATCCTTAACACCTAATGACTAACTACCTGGCAAGATTTCATGCCAACAATTAATAACTTTATTTATTCAGAACAAGATCCTTTAATTATATCTCACCTCAACCAATATCCAACCTAATTATTATAAAACAAATATATATATAACTTCACTTTCTGATTACAATTAAGAGATCATTTATCTAGCTGGGATAAAAATCTAATCCTTCACAGCACAACCTTAACCTAAATAAAATTAATATTTTCAGTTAATCTACTCTAATTCATTCACTTCATTAACTAAACATCTTTCAACGTAATTTCCTTAACTACTAATATTACGAATATTACCTAAAAGCAAGATCTTCACAGCAATAAAAGAATATACCCTTTGCACAATATTTACCTTAAACCTATTCAGTTACAAAAGCATAACTCTAATTCTTGATATTCTAATGTGTCACCAATTTTCATTATATAGTATAATCATTAATTTTACAACCAAGATAACATTCTTTTCTAACAATTGCCCATGAAACTAAAGGGATTATTTAAACTTATAAATTTCTCATCAAGACCAGGTGAGACGGCTGGAACAGATTGCAAACAGAACTAGAGAGTTTATTTAAATCTATACACCCTATCATGTTCAAGTGAGCAGGTGAGACAGGTTATCAAAGAAGCCAGAGAGACTATTTAATTTACTACACTTTTGCAAGTCTGACATTGCAGCTGTGATAGTTTTGCCTATGGTTTCAGGGAGGTTTTATAAATTTAGATTTCCAGACTATGTGAAGGAGCTCATCTAAGCACTGTATCCAATAACATCAATTTCTCTCAGCTTCGACTGAACGGAGGTAACTGCAAGGGCTTGAAACATTGCGCAGACCAAGAGAATTAAATAATCTGCTCATTGGTCCTCAATTTCTTCACTTGAACAATCTGCTCATTGACGGCATCAGAGAAGACACACGAACCAAGCTTCCTCCAAGTTTGAGATGGTTACGGTTGCAAAAATGCGAGAGGCCATTCATATTAGAAAGTGAATTTTGGAAATATCGCCATCTAATTGCATTACTAACAAATCTTCACGTATTACTCACAAGGCAGAAGAGAAGAAGAAAGGTGAGGTGCAAACACATAACTTAAGAGACGGAGCATTAATGTACAAGCAGTTCTATTGCTGGTGAGTTTACAGAGACGCGCTCAAGTTTGAAGTTGAAAATGAAACTTTACCACGATCGATGGAGAGCTCTTTTATTATGTTAGTATTTGACAATATTTATTTTCAAGTGCTGCAACTGTGTTAGATTGTCAAAGTGATCAAGCAGGTTATTTAAACCTTTAAAAATTTTCTATTATTGTTCAAGAGCCGTAGCTGAGACAGGTTGACGATACAATCAGAGAGATTATTTAAGCCTCTACAACATTCTATATTTCAGGGAGAGATTCCAAAAGAACTGGGGAGTTTATTTGACTCAATCACCCTAAGGTACTGCCGCTGCCATAACAGAAGGATATCTACAACTATAACCAAAAATTTTATCAAATAATCTAATGCAAAAGATACAAACTTCCGCACTGCTATACGTAACTAACTCTTTATAATCATTCACATAAAATATGAATATAGATTGAAACCACCGCATATGATTATAAATTGAAAACCATATCATAAAAACTTAAATCAAAACCCTAGCACCCCATGAAATTTGAATCTTCAGGATGATTTACAATTCGCACACAACATATCAAAAATATAGAGAGGGGAAAGAAAATAGTACTCTTTTCCAGAGAGCATTGACAAGAAATTTCAATTGGCGTTGTAAATCAATGTTGTCTGGAACGAAAACCCTGTGCCGAACAATCCATGACAGAAGGAGCAACCCTTCGAACCCGCCAACCCCCTTTTTCTCCAGAATAATTCTCATTTAATAATTTGTTTCACGGAGTCTTTTTCCACTCCCCACGAGAAACCGTTCAACTTCCAATAGTTATCATTGAATGCCAACCACTACCCTTATTTACTTTCTTGATCCGTTCCCAATCCAGAATGAATTCCCAACCGAATGTCTTTTCACCTTCCCATAACGGAATCTTCCAATTGAAATAATATTTCTTTGTGTGCTTATTTCACAGAGGTAATAATAAATTCTCATTTTATTTTATTTCATTTATTTATTTACTTAATTACTTAATTACGATATTCGAGTTTGGTTTATTTAATTCATTTTATTTTATTAGAATTTATTTCATCACATTACTTACCATAATAACATTATTAACTTATCAATTATAATTAGATACCAAACTTTTACTAGCTTTTCTCGATTTTACCTTCATTCAAACTTAAGTGCAATTTTAATATTTAATCCTCTCTAATACTATTAAATTTATTAAGCGAATTTAATCATAAAATGATAATTACCTTTCCTCAGCTTATCGATTAATTTAAATAACTAACTCCCAAATATAATTAAATTAACGTTTATTATTGAATCTAATTCTTTATTTAATTCCAAACAAACAGGTAACCTTATAATTAAATTAATTTTATTAATCAAATCCAAACATATTATTAGTGTTACCTCATAACCTTAAAATTAAATTAAATAATAAAATCACCACATCATCATGACATTACTAATAACTACTTACTTGACATCACGATGACCGAGAGGGTAGGCTTTCTGATATTCACAATATTCGTCATCTTTCCACCAATTAGGTTTGATCAACATAGGTTCATATTTCTTGGTGTCTAGTAGTGTGATGACATTTGATTGCAATAGTCGTTTAAGGATTGATTCGATGGGTTCACCCAAAGGGGTGTATGTTCTCTTAGATCGGGGAGGACCTTTGCGTTGTTGATTGTTTTGGACTACATTTAGCATCTGGTTTTGACCTTGTGTCTATGTGCTTGGTGTATTAGATACGCTTGATGAGGAAGGACCTTTAAGTTGAATGATTGGACCTTTGGTTACCAGTTTAGCATCAACAATGCCATCATTTGTGAAATTTTTTGTTTTAGGACCAATATTTTCTCTTGTCATTGTTAGGTTAGGGATTTTCTTTGTTGACTTTGACTAGCCCTTTTGCAATAAGACCCTTTTCAATAAGGGCACCTTTCTCAAGAATCTCCTCAAAGGTTGTGCAAAATTGGATTTGAATTTGACTCATTAATTCTCCGTTAAGGTTTTCCACAAATATGGTGACAAATTGTTTTTCAGGAATTTGACAAGGGAATTTGCTATCCAATCCTTGCCATCTCTAGTAGAACGAGGTAAGTGATTTTCCTTCTTGTTTGGTTGTGCTCAATGTTGCCAAGGTGACATCATTTTTAATGTTGAAGGCAAAGTGATTAATGATTTTTTTGGCTAGTTCACCCTATGTTCCGATCCTTGGAGGAAGGTGTGTGAACCAATCTAAGGCTAGTCCTGTGAAGCTTCATGGGAATAGTATCATGAGATAGGTAGGGTCATATGAGACTTCCATACATGATGTGTTAAATTCTCAAATGTGTTCAATTGGATCCCCTGTCCCCTTATACTTAGGAAAAGGCGGTGTTGTGAAATACAGGGGAAAGGGTGGCATGTATAGAATTCGATCAAATGGAAAGGGGCATAGTTCCTCCATGGAATAGGTCTTCTTTTTGGTTCCCAATTGCATATTTTTCATTCATTGTTCAAGGGATTGCATATGTTGTATCAAGAAGTATGCAAGGGATGGTGTTGCATTGATTTGGTTAGATGCCATGATCTTGGTGTTAAGTTCATATGTTGGATTTGAATTGGGATTGATGCTTTGTGACATAGAACCTTAGTTTCCATATGGATGTGTGTTGCTTTGGTTTGGGATGAAATTGGCATTTAGATTTGTGCCAAAGGTCATGTTTTCATTTGGTATGGTGTTTTGGAATTGAGGTATAGAACCTTGATTCATGTTTTGGTTTTGAAAATTTAGACCTTGATTTGGAAGTGAGGGTGTAGATCCTTGGTTAATGTTTTGACATGAAGGTGTAGGCCCTTGATTGATGTTTTGATGTGAAGGAATGTTTCCTTGGTTGGAATTTTGAAATGAAGGAATGGTTCCTTGATTGACATTTTTAAATGAAGGTGTAGGTCCTTGGTTGGTATTTTGACATGTAGGTGTAGGTCCTTGAGTAGAGTTTTGGAATGACGAAAGGGACCCTTGATTTGTATTTTGGAGTGATGGAATAGACACTTGATTTGTATTTTGGAGTGAGGGAGTAGACCCTTGATTATGGTTTTGATTTGGGACCCTTTGTGAGATGATGTGCACTTTGATAGGATTTGGTGGAAGTTGATTTGATGAAGGCGTGCTTTGAATTGAAATAAGGATCCTTGATTTGTGTTTTGAGGTATATGTATAGAACCTTGGTTTTCATTTTGAGTCAAAGGTGTGTGACTTGGTTTACATTTTGGATCAAAGGCGTAGGACCCTATGATGTGGAACCTTTATTTGTGTTATGAAAAAGGGGATTTGTAAAGGTTTTACCCATTGTATTTGAGGAATTTCCAAATGTGAAAGTTTGTCCTTGTGTAGTGGTATGGGTTACCTTGTTTCCAATTGTTGGGATGCTCAAGATGTGTGTGGTGGTGGTATCCATGTGTTTAGTTGTCCTAAGGGGTATGTCTGACATTTGTTGTGATGAGGGCATGCCAAGTGCAAATGGATTTTTAGTTTCTTCTTCTACAATGGTAGATACACCAAATCCTTGAGGTAACTTGGAACCCTTTTTAGCTAGTGCGTAGAAATTTTTTGTTGGGTTGGCACTAACAAGTTGATCAACTATGCTTAGAACTCTTTGGTCTTGCTAAGCCTTTTCAATTTCTTGAGGGTTCAATTGCTTGTTGAATTCTTCTAGGTTTAGGTCTTCCCAAGGGTCAATTTGTTCTCTTTGTGGTGTGTCTCTTTGAGGTGTAGAAGGATTTGAATCTATTCCAAGGGTAGTGTCATGAAAAGGGTCACTTAAGAAATCCATGTCCTTTCTTTTGGCTTTTGACCTTGTTTCAACCATGTGAGATTTTTGCAAGTTGAAGGGATAATGCAAGATGGTGATGAACTAAACTATTTTTATGGATTTTTTAGATTTTAGGATATGAAAATGCAAGTATAATAATGCAAGGATGATAATGACCAAAGGATGGGGATAATTAATGCTAAAGGATACTAAAGATTGATTGGTGATCAAGGTGAATGAAAAGGTGACTAGATGATGCTAATTGAAGATCAAGGTAATAATGCAACTAAGATTAGAATGAAATTAAGCTATGATTTTGTATTTTTGGAGGATAAGGATGCAAACATAATGAAATTAATGGATGCAAAAGGATATTGATGATAATATGATGCTAAGGCTAAGGTAAAGTGAGCTATTTATATTTTTGGAATAAGGGTGCAAAGTGTAATCTAAGCACTATGAGTCTAAATGAGAGCAAGGAAATGCAAAGGAATCCTAAAATTTTAAACAAAGGGTGGAAATCAAGCTAATGTGAACCCAAGGAAACAAATTCCAAATGTCATTGACCATACGAGGATAACTTTGACAAAGTAGAGCCAAGACTAGGACACAAGATTAAGATTCAAACTTGATAAGGTGACAATGACAAGGATTGAAAATGACAAGGATAATGGTCAATGAAAAATAGAATTTGTAACCAAGAATTTCCAAAAGCTCAAAGGTCTCCCTATGTTAAAAATCTGAAGGCCCAAATGCAACCTAAGAATCAAAGCCTATTTTTTGCAATGCAAAGGATGGATGGATGTAACCTATAATGCAATGTATTTCTAATGGAAATGCTAAAATGAGCTGGTGAATATTGCAAGTCTCTAGTTTAATGAGTCAAAGGTCACTGTGAAACTGTTTTGGTCGGATTTTGGACATAGATTTCATAATTTTTTATTTAGTAGATAATTATGGCTTTATTTTCAGCAAATGTGTCGCACAGTTGCAGTTCAGGTTATCAAATGCAACTCTGTTTTCAAAAAATTGTTTTAGAAATTCAGTTGTGGGTTTCCACTTCTCAGTTGTGGTTTACAATATCAAATGCAGCTCTATGTCTGTCAGTTGCAGTTTTCCAGAATGTTGTTTTGACATTTTTGATGTTTTGAGATGGTTTTAATTTGAGTTTTGATTGTTTCTGATGAAATATGATCAAAAAACATAGAATACAATATCAAGCACTTATTTTTGGTATGGTTTGATGTGAAAATGTTTGATTTTAAGAAAAAAAGTATGAATCCTATGGTTGGAAATGACAATATTCGTTGGGTTTCCACTTGGATTTCTCCAATCACACTTATTTAGAGCGGATAGCCTAGGAACTTGGTAGCACTAGCTCTCCCTTACATGTTAATTCTCGGGCATACCAAGCTCCAAATTCCCCAAAAAGGAATTTTCCATCTCTACTTTGAACCGCGAAAATGTGGGATGACTTCAGAGGTCTGATCTCCTGCGCTAGCAAATATAAGGATTTTAGCTTCTAAAAAAAAGAGGTGTCTAGTAAGGGAATCCGGTTCAGGGAATGTTGTGATAAACTCCCTTAAGAGGTCTCCCAACCCTTAGAACAATGGATGTTCACATCATAAAGATACTGGGGGAGAGCTCTCATGCACCACTTCCCGTTGATTGTAAACTTTCCTTGCAATCACAAATTTATATAGTTGTTTGGAAGGACTTGGCTTTAGCTCATTACCACTTGGGTCATTCCCTTGGGGTGAGAAATTTTTTCCACCAAGGTAGGCCCTCTAATGGGTAAACACAAAAACAAATGGGTCTAGCTTTCTGATCATCGATTTTGCACAAGGTGAGAGCATAATACCTACCATCCTTCAAACACTAAAATAGTGATTCATTACCCCCTAGTTAAATCTACATGAGAGAAGATAGTCATTTGTTTTAAGCACCAATTGAAATGTTATCTAATCTAAAGAAAACAAGATTTTTTGGTTTCTAAAGCCTTGGAAACACGAAAACCTACAAAACCACACATTAGTAGTTTCTCGAAGCTATCTTGGACAAACGAAAAGCTGTAAAAACGTAGTTAGCACAAAAGGTTAAAAACTAAACTAAAATTCAGAAATTAACAAATAAGCTAGATTAGAAAGCAAAGAAATTGAACTAAATTAAAACTCAAATAAAACTAAACTAAAGAGCTCCATTTTTTTGTTGCTTCAAAAGAAGCAATTCTTTGGGAGCTCCACTCCAAAACCACACACTAAAATAGAGAATTAGTAACCAAAAAACACTACTCTACTTGAAAAACCCAAAAGAAAAACTAAAAAGACACTAAATCTGGAATTTTATACTGAGCAGACAAATGCATCCTTCTATGCAACAATTGCGTCACTGCGTCGCGTCACACCAAAGCGATTGTGTCACACTTTTAAATTAAATTTTTTTGGCCTATCATGTCTTTAGTAACTATGTTGTTTTTGATGAAATGTGCCACTTCTTGGAAAATGCGTCGCTACGTGTATCAGTTGCATTGTTTAGTACCTAAAATCTGTAAAAACAAGCAAAAAATTGTATGAAATTTTTTCCAAACTTGTGTTCACATCGGGTTCACCAATGTAAGATGGGGTTAGATAATTCCTAGCCTAGATAAAGTGACAACCAACACTTCTAAGCTACAAAACACATCCAAACAAGAGAAAACAAACAATAAGGAATTAAAATGAAATACATTCACAAATAAACACTCTCCATTGTAGTTGATTCACTTCTCTTGTCTCTCCTATTTCTCCTTATGCCAATATTTCCCTCAGATTTTGAAGTAGACTTGTGCAAATACCTACAATTAGTAAGTAGAAAGTTGGAGATGAAAGGTTGTTAAGGAAAACATGGGAGAATATTGCTTTTATAAACAACCATTCAAACGGATGACCAAGGTCAATCATCTAGAAAGATTCCAAGATTAAAAGACAAGGATGGATGAGAGGGAGGTTACGAAATGGACAACCAAGATTGATTTTCTAGAAAGATGCCAAGATCAATGGTTGAGAATTGATGCAACCAAAATATGCCATTCATGGAAAAGCTATGGCATTGATGGCTATGATGCCCGACAATTATGACATAAATGAAGGCTATGACATAAATGAATGATAGAGAATCTTTGACCAAAAAGGGAGGCATAAATGATTTATTCAAATGATTTATTCAAAAAAGGGAAAATGGAGGAAATAAACAAGTGGAAAATAAATAATTCATTCGAATTATTTACTCGGGGAAAATGAAAATGAAGCATTTAATTAAGTCAATTTATGAAATCAATTTAGTTAAATGAGGGGAGATGGAAATTAGACATTTATAATTGATTTGAATTATTTATTTAAAGAGGAGAAGAATGAAGTAATTAAATAATCTTGATGATTATTTAATTAAAGAAGAGGAAAAAAGGTCAAATAATAATAATTATTATTTGACTATAGAAAAATGATGAAAGATAGATAATTAAATAAATAATAATTCATTTAATTATTGAAGAAAGGGGGTGTTAGCGACACAATTAATTTATTTTAATTGATCAAGATAGAATAAAGATTAGAAAGTGAATTAATTAAATAATTAAAAATTATTTAATTAATAGTGGAATATGATCAAGCATAATTGAATAATTAAAATTATTCAATTATCGGAGGATGATGACCAAGAAAAATGACGCTCAGAGACTTAGGAAATTTTTTAGTGTCTACAATATCATAAAAAGATACTTAAAAAGAGTATTTAATATTGCATCCATTCCATATCATCACATAAACCATCGCATATCGCATAAGCATAAATAAAAGAATTACATTCATACATAATGATATCATAACACATATCACATCGCATCACATCATATGCATCCATACATTCATAAAGCATGAAATAAGAGCACATCATATCGAATCCGGATCATCTCATATATATATCAAAAAATTATGACAATAATAATACAATTTTTGAGTTAGTGTACGCATATCAATCAAAAGTACAATATCCACGAGGCTATCAAAAAGGAGCCCATGAATGTATATCTGTATAAAGAATCAGGAAATAATCAAAAAGTGTTTGTACAAACAAGCTAGCCCTACTGGCTGCTCCCCTCACCAGGTTGTCTCTTTGGATGATCCTCGGCCCTGGGATGTGCCCCACTCCTCTGTGAGTAATCTGGTTGTCTAAGCACCCACAAGACATCCCAATGGTAGTGCATACGATAATACACAACCTCAGTTATAGCCTCTCGGTACAATCAAGAAGACACTGTCCGCCCTTGAGCTGCAATTGTTATAGACTTTCATTGCTAGTGCTTCCCTAACTCTTGTACTAATTGTATCTCGATGGTCTACCTAAGTTGACACTCTTGGTCCCTCTCGGCTGTTAGGGCTTTTACCTGTTGCCTTGCCTAATCTCTCTCAACATTAATAATAAAAATTTGTTGTCTGGCCTGATCCCTCTCACTTATAACCACCTGCAACTACTAAATCTATGCATCGCGGGGATCTGGCCCTAGTGGTGGTGGTTGTATGAGTTACTATGGAGGTTGTTGATGCATTGGTGGTGCCCCTAGGACCTTCCCATCCTACTGATGTTGGCCATATTATCCATCCTATCCTCTACCCCATCCTCTACCCTACCCATCATTTGGTTGTTCTTTGCCTTTGCCTACACCCCTACCTCTCAATCTCCCTCGTGGAGGTGCACCTGTTGGATCTATCAATCGACGAGGGGGAACAAACCATGCATCATACGCAGGTGTAGTTTGAGCATCCAACTGTCCCTAATCATACACCTAAGGCCTAGAAAATAGATGTTGAAAGCCCTCTACAACCTCATGGACTGGAATTGTATGTCCCTATGCAGTCTCTTGAGTTGACTTGGCAAAAATGGTGGTGTATGCATCATCAGGCCTATCCTTCCTCTCACCAAAATTTCTAGCAACCCTATCATGTAGGTATCTCTTAATGATTGTGTGCTCTCTACCCTACATGTGTTGGGTTTATCGAGCAAAGAATAAGTGTTGCAAATCATCGTACCAAGTTGGCATATGAAGCCATGGACACCATCTAAATATTGTCATGTCATCAATCACTTGATGCCAATATGGAATGCCAAGCTACTTTGTGTGGTGTAGGGTGATGGCACCTCTATATCTCCAGACAAATGGATCATATGGATCTACATCTACCATTTGAACAATTATTCAAAGCACAACAATGTGCTCCTAGGACCAAATATGAAGCAAAGTGACTCCTATGCCAATAACCCTACCATCGCAGTAGAAAAATTCATGCATATCACGGTAAAGAGAGGCAAAAATCACTGGCCCCCATGCATACTGAGTCATTTGAAAGAGCATCTTGTTCCAAGCCAAGCCCCATCCTAGATTGAATCCTCTGCTTTGTTGATCTAGAGCAACCAAGCTTGAGATAATCACTGCAATGATCAATCTGAAAGTCGACACTTGACCTCTGTACATCTCAAGGTCAATCTAGGAAGTGACCAAAAAAATGTCCTCCTGATCAAGTGCATCATGGAATGCATCATAACTGAAATCAATGTCGTATATCATGCACTCACCATGTATTGACAAACATAATATTTGCCATACATCCTCCAACATCATTGTCGCCTCATTGGTAGGTAAGTGGAACAATGAGGTCTCGTTGTGCCATCACTCGCACAACATTGTCATCATCACCAAATGTGTCTAAATGAAGGGCATGTACGCAATGTACCATAGACCAATCTCTCCCAAGTGCTCTTGTCACAACTCAAAAAAATCACCAAGTTTGGAAAAAACTGTGGGTTGGTGCTCACAGGACATCAAAGGCAGGATAACCTCTTGCACCCACAAAGTGCATGACATCAAAATTCAAAAAGAAGCTAACTAATTTTGGAGGTTTTATCCCCCAAATTAACAATAGTGTCGCTATAATTCAAATTCCAAATGATTCCCAAAGCATTCAAATTGCAAATCGCAATATGCATCACTAAACACATATGCATTACTATTTGACTCTGGCAAAGCCTAACCCTAAATTTTAGATCACAAGTTGCATTTATATTTACATATGCGTCACTATTTAGAATCTGTTACTATAATTTTAAATCATGAACTACGTCGCAATTTACATATGCATCGCTAAAAATAAAAATAATGTCACCAATTCTAAAAATGGCATCGCTGTATAGTGACACCACCAAAGTTCAAATTTCAAAATGCATTAAATGTGCCAAAAAATCAAATTTAAAATCAAGTTTTGAATCACATATCGGTGGTCCTACGCTTGGAAGCCTTTGGTACTCTCAAACTCAATTGGAAATGTGTTGAGTGGGAGCGCTCGTTGCGCCATATCGTCGGAGGGTTATAGCTCAAAATGCAAGAAATCTTGAAGGTTTGAATGCACAAATGAATTGAAAGTGACCCTTCCTTATCTATTTATGATTAAAAATTAGGGTTTTTTCCCTAATTTAACCATCAAGCAAGGGTTTTTCACCATTTTCACCAAATTTTCCAAACTGAAGCTTATTTTGCATCATCTTTCACATTTTTGGCATGTTTTTTTGCATCTTTAGAGCCTTTCTGAACCCTTGGGGCAGCCTCTTACCTTTGTCGAGAAATCAAGCCAAAATTCAATTTTTTTGCCTGATTTCTCAAGGGGGCAGGGAACCAGCTTATTCCTTCCATTGTGGCAGCAGTGGGGCATTGAAAAATTATAATTCTTTTATTTTTCAATTTAAGCAACAATTTTTAATTTGAAGGGCGTTAATCTTTGAACCAACATAACATGTACCTTGCTTCAAAGAGGGGAAAAATGTAGACACTAAAAAATTTCTCGAATAATATCATACACTCAAATAGGTATACTATCATCATTTCGTCTTGAAACCCATGCTCTTTTCGCTTAATTAATTAAATTAGTCTAGCTAATTAATTAATGGCATCATTTTCACCTATTAAACTAATTTATCAAATTGGGTTAATTCACCCCCTTTCATGCTAACATTTTGTCTAATTAAATTAAATACATTAAGTTATTTGATTTAATCCACTAAATCTTCTTATTTAATTAAATAACCTAAACTATTTAATTAAATGTCATTCCACCTTTCCCCCATTCATTAAATCATTTTATTTAATGAATATCATCTAAATTTTTCAAATCCCCTAATTGCATAATTAATATTGTTTAATTATCATTTAAATCTAATTCCCCCCACTTGGAAGGGAATATTCCAAGGGAATATTCCTCCTTTGCACATTCCTCCAAAAGGAATATTCCTCCCCCTCTTGGACAATTTAATTTAGACTTTTTAATTAATTAAATTATCCTTTTCCCTCACCCATGAGAATATTCCAAAGAATATTCTCTCTCCTCTCTCATTTGAAAAAGGGGAATATTCATTTTTCTTAACAAACTTACTTAGCTTCTTGAGCAAGTTAACTTGTGACCTCTTGGACAAGTTGAAAGTGTGTTTGAAGGAATGTTAACCCTTGATTAAATCTCATCTTGCATTCTCATTTTTTTATGAGAATCCATGATCCATGTCTCTTCTTTCTTTCATCCTTGACTGTTGGTTGACCTTTTTTTATCTCAACCCTTCATTTCTCATTTTCTTTCCTATAAATAGGTCACTATTTGGAGACAAATGGATCCATCTTTCAAAAGAAAACTTATGCTATTGAAATCATTCACACTCACACTCATATTTAACATCTTTTAGTTTAAATTACTTGCATTGAATAGCTTTATCAAGTCCATTAATGGCTTCCATGATCACATAATGCATCCATTTAGCTTATAGATTAATTACGATTTGAGTATTTTAGTTTAGATTTCATCTAGATTAGCTTTGTATTTGGATATCTAGATCATTTTAGCATAACATCATGTTTAATTAGATTACATCATGCTCATTTAGATTAAAATCATGTTTTCATACACATCTCAAAATCGTTCCATCAGTTTTCTTCAATAAAACCGATTAGAACAAGCTCATTTATCCATGGGATTGGGAAAGGGTCACCGTTCCATATCAACATGACACCACTCCCCCAATAGATACGTTTTAGATGGATTAGTGTAGGCATTTTAAAGCTTTTGTAGTTTTGTGTGCTTAGTATTGATAAATGTTTAGTTTAATTTTCATTTGAATGATCCTATTGAGATTTGACGTTAATGGCTTCATTATGCTTCAATTCTTCATGGATCAAGCATAATTGGCCCATACTAATCCATTGGTCACATTCTGGTGATAGAAGGAGGAAAAAAAACCTATCAAATTTAATCAATTTCCATCTCAAATTTTGTTCTTTTTTACTCTTGTAGAATACAACGACGTTCAAAGGAATTTTAGTGATGTCTTTGCTAGGCATCGCCATATAGCGATGTTATTGTCATCTAAAGCAATGACACCTATTTAATATCATGGCATTGATTAAAACAAATGACAACACTAAATACTTTTAGAGGTATCAAATATTTATAAATGACGACACTCCCCAAATAGCGATGTTATCATCGTCACTGGTTTATCTATAGAGTGACACCCAAATTCACCAAAGTGACACTATCATGAACAATGATGTATCCATTTAGTTTATAGATTAATTAGGGTTTAAATATTTTTATTTAAAGATTCCTCTAGATTAGCTTCATATTTGCATATCTAGATCATTTTAGCATAAAATCATGTTTAATTAGCTTACATCATGCTTATTTAGATTAAAATCACGTGTTCATACAAATCTCACAATTGTTCCATCAGTTTTCTTCAATAAAATTGACTAGAACAAGCTCATTTATTCATAGGATTGGGAAAGGGTCGCCGTTCTATATCAACGCGACACCACTCCCCCAAATGATAAGTTTAAGATGGATTAGAGTAGGCATTTTAAAGCTTTTGTAGTTTTGTGTGCTTAGTTTTGATAAATGTTTAGTTTAATTTTCATTTGAATGATCTTGTTGAGATTTGATGTTAGTGGCTTTGTTATGCTTAAATTATTCATTGATCAAGCATAATTGACCCATACTATTTTGTCGATCACTGTAACCCTTCACAAAATTCTCTAGTTTAGTCTTCGTTGCTAGATGTCTAATTTCTCCATTGAATTTTCCAATGGTCTCATTGCAGAGATTGATTAAATTTGAGGAGGGCTCCTTGGAAGCTATGAAGCATGAAAGCTACATCTAGTGCTCCAAAAAGTTGGGAACCTTTTGCTAGAAGGGTGCATTTTCCTCTATACTTACTCAATTTTTCATGTTTCCAACTTGCCTTGACTTTTAGCATTTTCACACTTGACCTTCTCTTGTGAGTGTTTGACAGGTCTTGTGAACTAGCAGTTGGATTCATCGTGAAGTTGGAAGGATTCTGAGCAGATGTCTTAGAAACGATAGTTGCTAAAAACCACATCTAAATGCTCAAAATGTTGGGCGCCTTTGGCCTGTAGGGGTGTAGTTGCTTTGAAAAAATTCAATCCATCCTTCGTTTCATGTGCTTGTTTGATCAACAGCTACTGGCATTTGGTAGGTTTTGTGGACTAGCAAACATATTTGTTGTAAAGTTGGGCTGAATCTAGAAGGATCATCTAGAGATAACCAATTTCCAAAAACTAACATTTGATTACTTTCTTTTCTGGGCACCCTTGGCTTACAGGGGTGCAATTTCCTTGATAGACTGCCATTTTTGATGACTCTTGCTTTCAACATCTATTTTCCTCTACCTTCATTTGTTGGTATTTGATGAATCTAGTGAACTTGCTTGAAGATCAGTCAGAAAGCCAACATAATTCTAAAGAAGACGACTGGTTTTACAATTCTTAATAACTGTAGTTGGCCTCTTGAATTCATGGGTTGACCAAGTTGAATTCTTCATACTTCACATTGACTACGTTGCTTGACTAGGTTGACTGTGCTATCTATGACATGATTGTTTTCACCATTGTGATTGCATTCAACATTCTGTGTGCACAAACATTTGAAAATTTGACCAAGGCATTGACTGTCAAGGCATCTCCCTTGTAGCAAGGCGTGCATCTTCCAGACTTAGAATATTTTTAGCATTTTTCAACTTTTGAAATTCCCCTTCACTGTGAAGCATATTTTCAAGCATCTTTCACCATGGATTCTTCTTTGAAGTGTTTGAGGCTTAGATCTTGATACCTAGTATTGGCCATCTGCCATTAATGACCTTGGATGTCCTAGCTTTTCTCTTGAAAAAATGAAATAGACCCAACAAAGAATTTTTTTTTTTCATGATTTTGACTTGACTAATGTGATCGTGAAGAGAAATTATCCTATCAAAATCATTTTGAGCCTTTTTTGGAAAGGTACTATTTTTTAGGGTTTTCCTAAAAACAAGGGTTTGAAACCCTAATTTTTAAAATTTGCAAGTATCCTCTTGACAATAAACCCACAAAAATCCCATGCTTAGTTTGATCTAAAATTAACTTTTGATGACAATTTTACAAGATTTAGATCATTTTTATCAAAATGCCTTATTGAAGCAAAAATCTTATTTTAGGTATAACACACTTCAGAAATTGTTGCTTCTTCCATTTTTTCCTCTTTTGTTGCAGCTTGTTCTCTTTTTTGCTTCAATGCAAAATATATTATTGTCGAGAGTCTATCCATAAGAGCTTCCAATGTGATGTCGAAGGCTATCATGTATCTTATTAGGGCTCGTTCAATTATTGCTTTGTTTGGTGTTGCCACTTCTTCATAAATCTTGAATGTTTTCACCAAAACATCCTTTCAGAATAGCCCACTGTATAATTAGTATTCATTAGTGGCTTCACTTCTTCTTTGGCCAATGTGTCATTTTCCTTAGTCTCTTCTTTCGATGGAGATGTCTCTTTTTGTGCTTTCTATTTCTTCTTCTTATGTTTTCTCCTTGTGCTCATCTGAAGGAGTTCTTTTCAAGCTTCTTCCACCGAGGGCTCCCTTTGTAGTGGTGTAGTTGGTAATTTTATTTTTTCACTTTGTGAACTCCCTTCAGATTGAGTGGATTCTATTGGTGATGCCCCTACTTGAAGTCTTGCAGACTGCCTTGGAATAGAGGTTCTCTATTCTTCTTGTTCTTTCTAAGGTATACCCAAATTCTCCTTAAGTTTCTCCCAATTTTTCTCTACATGTTCCTCATACTTCTTGGCAATATTATCCATATACTTCTGATAGGTGGTTAAATTTTTTCCTTGTGGATCTTTCAAGAGGTTGAGCAAGGTTGCTGCATACGACTCGATCTCCGCATCTAAAACTTCATATGGGAGTTTTATAATCCAAGATATCTGTGTTTCAATTTCCTCCATTAATGTGAAATATTTTTCCACCAAAAATATAATGTCTTTTATGTATTTTCTGACCACCTCATAGGAGATACATTCTCTATTTTGTAGCTTTTGTTGAAACAATTCGAAGAAAACCCAATATGTAGCTATATAAGAAGTGGCATCTTGAAAATGCTGAATGTAGTCATGTATTTGGGAGGTTAGTGGTCTTGATGTCTCCCATTTCTTACCCACAAAAGTTGTCAATTAATTCAAGAAGTAGAAATCCAGGCATATAATGAGGGCCCCATACCTGAACTGATAGTGAGATTGCTTTATGTGTTCCACATTCTCCAAGAGTTCTTGCTACAAGGTCTCACAGAGGTGTGCATATTTCCCCTCCACTACCATTTGGTAGGTTTCATTAATGGAAGTTGTAGTGGCCGAGTCATCCCTGTTTATGTAGTAAACTTTATATGCAATCGCCATTGTGGAATTTTTTACTGCGAGGTTGGTGTTTTTTGTAACATCCAAGCTCTGACTATCATATGTGGCCCTGTTAGCTTAGTCACCTCTAAATTTTTTATTGCATTTTTTGGTGGAAGCTCCCCTTTTGCGTAGAGGTCAGTTATCACTCAAATGGCCTCCTTTGTGATTCTATAGGGCTTATCCAAGTAGAAGTATTAGTTGTGGATCCAACTAAGAATGATCGAGACCCATCCCTCCTCCCGTGTGAAATATAAGAAGTCCTTCCACACATATAACTTCTTTTATGTGATGCAGTTATATTGGGGAAGGTAGCTTTGCATTCCATGCTCTAGTAGAGTCATTCATATGGTTACAAACTTTGTGTGATCAATTTCTGAGAGCGGGGTGTGGATATACTTCCTTATGTCTTCTATGTATATTAATTATGTGGGTATTTTGAAGAATGCCCCTTCCTTATCCATCTCCATGGCTTTGTAAGGGAATTTCTTATACTTGGGTCAATTTTTTTATGAAATGTATACAAGTATAGAAACAATCATTTTTGTGCTATAGTTGAGAAAAAATTCAATTTTGAGTGTTTTTTAGTTGGTAGGGTTTTGTAGAAAAAGAGTATGAGTGCACATGAGTAGCGAGTTTGATGTTTATTGATATATTTGTTTTTTTTATAGGATTCTAATTGAGGAAGTGCATTAAATGTTGTCATTTTCCTCACATTCCCACATCTTTTTTTTTGTTAACTTTTGCTACAACTCTATTTTGGCAGGTGAGATTATAATATAACTATGATACACTTTAGGGTACAACTATTATATACACATAATTTATGATTTTATGATGTTTAACATATAGGTGTACCATTAGTTGCTTTTCTAATGCCTTGTTTGATGTCTTTAGGGTTTAGGTTAGGTTGAGGAAATACAATTTCAAATGAGCGAGCCTAACTATCATTCTTATCTTCTTTGGGAAGTAATCACATATTTTTAAATATTGTTGCAAAACCTAACAATCATTCTCAAATGAACTTAACATAAATTTAACTATCCCTTTATATTAAATGTTAAGATTGATTCCCTAGTGTGTTTTACCATTTTATGTATTGTAGGAGTGCATGGGTACTTTGTGCAGTAGGGATTTACTCATTGTGAATTATTGGAATGTTGAAGTAGCCTAGATATAGTATCAATCTTTGCTATATGCAGTGTATGGTTCCTCATGGTAGTATGCAAAGTGATTTTAGCTTGTGTTTGTATCATGAAGGCTCTCCAAAACCAATATATTTTTTGGGATGTTAACTCATGTTCCTCCTACATCATTGTCTATACTTGTATTATCACTTTCTAATTCAATCTCCCCTTCACTATTTGGGTATTCTACCTCATCTATGGTAGGAAATTTATAGATTGAGTATATCAACCTTGAATTATATTCTTCATCTCCTTCTTCGAAAATTCCCTCCACATATGAACTATCCTCATCTCCTAGGGAAATATGGATGACTTTGGTGTCATTGACAACTGAAATTTCCTCTTTTCTAGAATCCACTACTCCACTTGCATTTGCAAACCATTTCAGACCTATTAGTGCTCAAAATGTATTAAAAGGTTCCTTCATATCTACCACTTCAAATTCTAATGTCAATTTAAGACCTTGTACATTAATTTTGACATTCTTCCATGTGCCCATTGCTTACATTTTGAAGCCATCTACTAAGCTAATATTGAATGGAGTTCTTACCAATTTAGGTCTTCCTAGTGTTTCTCTCAAGTTGTTGCTGATATAATATTTATTTTTGCACCCAAATCTATTGCAAGGATGAGCATATTTGGTGGTGTTGTCATTGATTTCAACATAGTTCAATATGTTGCAGATGTGTTGAATTGATGAGTTTCCAAGTGCTTTTGAGAAAATTAATAAAGAGAGAATTCAGAGGTATGAATGTGTTCAGAATGTGCTCTAGTATGTGCTTCATGTTTCTCCTGTGTTGATCCTATGCTTGTGTGGATCTGAAGAGTTGTTTTTTGATGATTTGATGGTGATATCTATTGTTTTGTAGCTTCTGGTTTGATGAAGTGTGAAAGTTGTGTTCACTAATGTGTGAACCATTCTGGAAGAGTTAGCCTTTTGTGACTGGGAGAAATGTTTCTACTTTGTAGTCCTCCACTATTCTATTTCAGATCATGCAGATCTGGAATGTGTCTTATAATGGTTTTCTCTTGGTTCTAGCAAAGATGTGTGTGGTTTGGTGATCTTGAAGTCAAGTTTTAGAGCCGTTGTATGGGTTTGCATAGTCCGGATGGACTGATGGAAGGATTTCAGTGTT
>VDFB02354171.1:0-24466 GCA_007258455.2 Sequoia sempervirens
AAAAGCATTTAAACTTTTTAAAATTTTCTTTTCAAAACAACTTTAACACTTTTACAATTTTCATTTTAAAAAGAATTTAACCATTATAATTTCCAACATAAATAAATTGATTTAATTCCACACAATTAATTTAAATAATCAATAAAATAAATCTAATCCAAGATTAGATTGTTTTATTAATTAAATTAAATTAATTAATAAATTAAGTAACATTTCTAACACTACAACTAAAGATTTATTTAATAACATCTGAAATACAAAAAACCATTTATTTACCTTTTTCAACTTGAAATTAAATAAATCAAGGATAGATGAACACAAAGAAGCAGCTTAACCTGACTAAAAACCGACGACACACTATGACTAGGGTGATAACTTGGCACGAAAAACCTAGCTACTATCTCTCAATCGAATACCATTGGCCAATGGACATGCTCAAACCTGTGAAACCAGGTAGAGTCGATGTCCTATACCTGTCAACCTGCGAACAAATAGTATATCGAACATGCATATATATAACATAATAAACACACTGTGAAGAGGAAATCGCAGAATCATAGGGCACTCGCAAGCAAGTGATGCGATCTCGTCCCCTTCACCAATACACTCATCATAGACTGACAGTTCTATCATAAACAAATATCTCATTTAATAACATGTTACAATAACTAATCATCATTACACCAATTAAAACATGAAAAATAAAGCATTAGATAAGATACATCACATCACACCAATAGACTATCGCTCTATAAATAGCGATCAAATAACACACACATGATAAAGTATCTCAATAACCAAAAGCACATCAAAGCAAACAAGGACACAATGTCCAGCCAGAAAGCAAAATAGAGGGGTATTACAAGGTGCCACACAAAATGAACTGAGATTCATGGAGGCAAGAAAAGCTTTATATGTGTTGAACTATGAACAAACAAGATGGCTCAGAGTATGTGGATCATCATGGAAAATAGGCCCTTATGGCAAAAAATTTAGAAAAATCGTAGTTAGCAACTTGACGCAAAATTTGAATAAGCTATCTATTATTTCAAAATATGTAATAATAGAATCTATAGCAAATTGAATGTAGTTTCTAAACTACTAGGCTTTTTTCAACAAAACCTATTTGGTGAAAATTTGAAATTTCTGTAATTTAGTACTTAAATTTAGGGAAAAAATAAGAAGTAGGTGTCCTGGCTCCCGACTCACCCTAACCACAATAAATGATAATATTTTTTTTATAATATTTTTAATTTTTTTTCTAGGTAAATAATTAATTATGATTTTTTATTACAAATTTTTAAAAATATAAAAACTCGTATGTCTAAC
This sequence comes from Sequoia sempervirens, assembly GCA_007258455.2. Taxonomy (NCBI): domain Eukaryota; kingdom Viridiplantae; phylum Streptophyta; class Pinopsida; order Cupressales; family Cupressaceae; genus Sequoia; species Sequoia sempervirens. Next base: position 1,330 of record VDFB02354171.1, read on the forward strand.
CACCTTAACTTGGTCAAAACTTCATGAAATTCAATTTTTTTTTTTTAATCCTATAGTATGTGAAGTATAGAATGTGATGCATGTTTCAGATTCATAAAATGTGATATTGTTTGAAAACTATAGTTTTTTTTCAATCAACCTATCAATCAGGACTTTAGTCATAATTCAAATCGAAAATGAATAATAATTATTTATTAAATTCAAAGTAAAACATAATTTATATTGGTGGAAATTTGAGAATTTCCTTTAAAAACCTTTTTCATTTCATGAATTTTGTTTTAAAAAAAGTCGTAAGCCACATACCCTACACATACTCATCATATCGCCACTTTTTGGCCCATCATGATCCTGCACATACCTTCCAAAGGCATACAAAGTGTATTATGCAAGGTGGCCATATAATTGAAATTGCAAATGAAAAAATAGGCATTGTTCAAAGAAGTCTCGCTTAGTTCATGTGAGGTCTTTCGCTTAGGGGACATCACACCTAATGTCTCCAAGAGAGAACCAATAAAAAAATAAAATATTCACAACTTAGGGGATGTAGTGTATCACATCAAGCCACTAAGAGGAACATAATATTCTTAGAGAGATCACGCTCTTGAAGGACATCACACCCAATGTCACCACAAAGCGAGAAACACATCGCATGAAGTAAGAAGACTACACCATGAAACATGAAAAATCTAAAAGAATAATGTCAATGTATTCCCCCACTTTAAAGGAATTGCTAAACAACCTACTGAACCAAAAAAGTCCAGAATTTTGCGCTTTGAAGCTTTGGTTGAGGATGAAAATGGAGGAGACTTCACAGACCCAATTAGATGATGGTAGTCCTCAGAATGAGCTATCCAATGAATATAATTTTAATATGTTTTGGTTTCATTTATGTATTTGTTTTTTTAGTTTTATTAAACATAGGTTTTTCACCGAAAATCAAGCTCTATGTTCTGCACATGTGGAAAAATAGTAGACTCAAAAAAAATTCAAAAATATGAGTGCACCAGATATTGAAGTCCTTGATCCAACAAAAAAAAAATTGAATTTGATACATACAAAAAAAGTTGCTTATACATCCTGCGTATGTCTAAATTGTACCTAGTTTGACTTTGAAACTTGATTAAGGAAAAAATATTCAATAAAACACTATCTCACAAATTGGAAGCACTAGATATCATAGTTACAAATCTAAATTCAAAAAAAAATAGAATTTTATCCTTCATGGAAAAAAAAGTTATGCGTTATATGGTGAGCATCACTCCTTAAAAATGTTGTTTACTAAAAAAACTAGCTTTCGAAGGAGATGGAAAAAAAAGTGCAATCTAATTCCAAAAAAATTGAAAAAAATATATTTAGAATCTTTAGACAAAATGTCACAAATCACTAGTTGCATCATCTTCAAATTTCTCACGGTTTAGCTGCTATAGGTCCCTGAAAGTGAATATTTAGTTAGAAAAAATTATTTCAGTGTCCAATTTGGCAAAAAATTGTAAACCAGTATTGTGGGATCACCCATAAAGAAAAAACTTTAAGATTTACGACATAGAGAGGAATGAAGGTAAAAATAGAGGAATGTCACAAAGAGAGAGAGAGAGAGATACATCAAATAGAACAGTACGAGGGATCACATGCAATCATACAAAAGAAAAAAAAATGCAAAGGAATAGTAAGGCACATGCAATTCAACCTATGAGTGCAGGTCATCCACATCCCAATCATGTGCATTGTATGCAGAAGGTGGACAACTAGCCAAAAGGACAATAGCAAGTGTTGAACTAGGACCATCACCTGGTTCAACACTCTTGCTAGGAGGATTGTCATGTAAGCTAATGGAAGAGGAAAAAAATGTATTTAGTTTATTATGCTCCTCCTCGTCAATTTTAACAACCTCATCATCTTCATCTAAGTTAATCACAACAGGATGTCTAAAGAAGTGTTTTTCTCTTATTGTGGTATAATATCTTTTTGTTTTGACGAAGGTTGAGATTCATCTTTCATTGTTTCATTCAAGTTTGGATCTTTATTCTCTTTGCTTATTTATTCATTTAACTTTTGAGCAAGGGCGCAACGTCTACGCCTATGCTCTCTAGCACCTCTGTTTCTTTTAGTTCGGTTGTCAAGTTGTGTTTGTGTAGGATCGGGTTGATCAAGCATATGTTTTTTTTCTTCCCCAAGGGGAGGAACAAAAGGAACCATGGAAGGTTGTTCAACCACTTTCTCTTTGACTTTGTAAACTTGTTTTATTCTAGGAGGCGTGACGGGGTTTTTTTCGTTGTCTCTTGGTCTTTTTGAAGGTTCTATGTTGTTTGGCATGTCTTTTGGTTCAATCATGGTTTCATCAAGGATGGTAGGTTCGATCGAGGGTTGGAGCATGTTTAGGAGGGATAATTTTGCTATGCATTTTGCCTTAAAATTTTGGTAATATTTGAAAAAGAAGTCCTCTCGAGGTTTAATAGGTTCCATGGGCTCGGGCCAAAAGAACTCTAAGGAAAAGTTTCCACATGAAGACAAAGGTTTAAAGCCACTATGATGCGCAGTAAAAATTTCATTGTCAAAGGGAAACTTTAAGCATTTATGCACAACCGATGGGACTCCTCCTATGGAGCGTAGCCATGGGTGACCAAGCCTTGCATGAAATTGATCCGACGTCGATATAATGGAAAATGAGACATCTAATGTTTTTGGTCCTACTTGTAAAGGTAAGGTGAATCATCCCATTGTAGGGCGAGCGAAACCATTATGCATATTAATCCATGATTGTGGTTTTTCATATATTTCTTGATAGAGCTCATGCAGAAGTAAGAATTCCTCGGTGATCACATTCTCTCCACAGACAGGGTCTATTATTATCCCATTAGTGGGCTTATCATAGATTTAGTCGGCTATGTAAAGAGGACCATCGGGTGCATTTTTAAGTATATCTTTAGATGAGAAAGAAATTTCAAGATGCTTTTAGTTCGGCCCTTACGATGTTGAGTTTCGACCAAAGCAACCAAACCATCGATAGGATTTTGTTCTTGTTGATTAGTATCCATAGGACTTTGTTGAATTGTATCTATGTTCTCATCATCCGTGTCAACATTCATCACATTAGTCTTTGTAGTTTCACTGGCTTTGACAAATGAAATATTATGCTTCGACATGAGGTTGGTAAAGATTTTCAAATTTTGGTTAGGAGGGGCAACAAACTTATTTCCTTGAACATTAACACATCCAATAGAAACTCCACCAGAATCAATAAGATCTTGCACAAGATGTTTGAGATGCTTACAATGTTTTGTATCGTGTCCATTTTTTTGGTGATGATGGCAATAAGCATTTGATCTAAAGCTTGGAGGTAAAGAATTATTAGGATCGGGTTTTTTGACAGGAGGCAAGGTAATCATTTATTTTTCTAAAAGTTGTGACATTGTGTTTTGAAGGGTATCGGGTAGGAGAGTGAATTGTCTTTTCAAGTCCCCATAGTTAAAGGGTATTGTTTCTTTTATGGCAACTACTTGGGTATTGACATTGAGATTTGGTTTTTGAGGGGGATTTATTTTGAGGAAACCCTTATTCTATTTTCTAAAAGGTTGGTAAGTGTTTTGGTTTACGGACTCGGATTTCTAAGTTCGGCTAGAGGTGGATTTTGTATCATGACTACTAGCCAAGTTTTGATAATCACGGAGGGAAATACACAAGTGCATGGAGGAGGGTAATTTCATCATGGTAAGTTTATCTTGTATCTTACTTTTCAAATTCTCTATGAACATCTTTTGAAGGTGAGGATTAGGAACCTTTACATCAATTTGAGAATAAAGCGATTGATAGCTTGAAATAAAGTCAGTAATCTTTTCTTCTTTGTTTTTCTTTCATCTCATCAAATTGGCTAAGGTCATCTTAGGAGTCATATGCACTTGGAAATGGTTTATAAATGCTTCAACAAGTTCATTGAATGAATGAATTGAGTTTTTCGGTAACGAAGAAAACCATTCTAAGGCAGTATCTTTCAAGGACCTCGGGAAAATTTTAGCCAAGAGTTTATCATCAAGAAAAAAATCACTACATAAAGTTGTGTAAGAAAAAACATGGCTATAAGGATCTCCTTTCCCCCCATATTTCTCAAATCTAGGCACCTCTACACCTTGTGGCATCAGTGTTCACAATATCTCCAAGGAAAAAGGACTGCTTTTGACATAATATGTAGGTGGACCATTTTGATTTTGGTTGATAGTGGAAACTTGTTTTTGAAAGGATGAAATGATTTGGAAAAGTTGGTTTATGAGAAGGTCATTGCTTTTTTTGTGAGATGGAGGTGAATATGGTGGAGGGGTGTATGTGTTTGAAGGACAAGTGAATGTAATTCTTATAGGTGGTAAGGTGGTAGGAGATATGACATGCAATGCCACAAAGGTACTAGGGATGCTAGCAGAAATACCTAAGGAAGGGATCACATTACTAGTTAGTTGCATTGTTGTTGTGACTTGAGGGTTGGTATAGGTAGGAATAGAGGAAATTGTTGTGGGAGGAGGAATTTTAATTCCTCCTTGGCTTGTGACATTATTCATACAGGTAAAGGACAACTAGTGTTTGAGGGGAAGTGTTTTCTCAAGATTTGAACTATGTTTCTCACAAGGTCAAGTCCATCTTCACTTTCAAGCATGCAATGAATGTTATCTATGGTAGGGACGGTGGTAGTTGAAATATTCTTTGTACTTCCTTTATTTTGTAGGTTTGCTAAATCTTCATGAATTTGGACTATGTTTTCTTGCAGAATACTAGCAACCATTGTTTCAACATAGATCACACTACTTGAAGGTAAGGAATTGTTAAGGGTATGATCCATACCTATTGAACTAGTGTCAACACTAGTATTGAAAGAGCTAGACAACCCAAGATCCACCATGATTGTGCTATCGCGGGATGACATGTGTCTCAAGCTTCATCTCACTAAAGTATTAGCAATAGGATACCAAGTGGAAATGCTCATGCAAGGGATACTAAATGCAAGATGGATGTGAATGCAATGTAAGCTAAATACAATGAACTAAATATAACAAAAACTTTGTATACTGAAACAAAAAGGTAACAACAGCAAATAGGAGAACATAAACAAAGTTATAAATTATGGAAAATGTAGTGCAAAATCTCCATTGGGACTAAATCGCCTAGGTGGGTGTATGAGTCCCAATGAAGGTTTTTTTCAAAATTTTCAAAAAAAAATAAATTATTTTTATGCTTTTTATTTGTATGAACTGTAAACTAAATGAAAATATATTTTTCATATGCTTTTCAATGATTTGAGATGCAAAAAATGCAACCTAAATGAACTTTCACTAATGCAAAATTTAGAAACCCTAGAATGCCAATTATTAACCAGTGAAAACCCTAATGCAAAGTTAATGCAAGCAAGATCTAGGATGATAATGCACTCCAAATTAGAACTATGATGTTCTAAATGAAATTTCACCAAATGAAAGGAAGAATTTTGTTTGAATTATATGCTTGGGACATAGAACAACAATCGTCTTCACTTTCACTCAAGGAAAACCCTAGAGACCTCAATCTAAGATATGCAATGGAGAAAGAGATCTTGCAATAGGGCTATCCCAGGGTATGATTGGACACTAAATGAGGGGTTCACCACCAATATAGGGCTTGGAAAGATAAATGAAATGAAAGTCCAAATTTTAAACCTAATGCAATGCAATCTTCACTAAATGACCTAGAAAACATATAAAACATAACAAAAGTGCAAGATGAAATGTGTGCACCTGGAAAGAAGATTGGATGAAGCTCTAAAATGCTGAAAACACTAATTTTAAAGTTTAGGACTCATATGCCAGTCTAGGTGATTTAGTCCCAGATTAGGGTTTCTGGTAGAAACTAAAATCTAGCAAAAGGGTGTCTAGAACTACAAAAATTTGAAAAAATGACCTATACTGGGACTCATACACTAGAACTAGTGTCAGTCCGGTTAAGGTTTTCAAACTTCAAAGCCTAAATCTGTTCCTCAATATTTGCTCTGTCCTTTCCAATTGATTTCCAGACCTGAAACCCTGATTTGTAACCTCAGAAGTCTTCCAAGATCTCCAATGCAAGGTGACAACTTTGACAAATTTGAACACTTGACAACTTTCTCCAAACTTTTCTCTTCAATGTGTCTTCAACCTAGACACCCAAATCACACACTAAAGAGAGAGAAAAATGTTGTTTTGTTAGTGAAAAGGGGTTTTCCTTGGTCAAACCCCGTTTTGGTAATCAAACCTTCAAAATGAAATGAAATAGGAAAAGAGAATGATGAATGAACAAGATGTGATGTTGCAACTCACCGAACCCTAGCAATAAAGTGTTGCAAACATGTATGAAATGGTTCCAATGGATGTAGATCTTGACTCTTGCTTGAATATGATAGATCTTGAATTGAACACTTGCTTGAATCATGAAACCCTACATCACAATTGTTAGCTCAAAAACAAAACATGATGCATGAAGACTTTGACATGATGCTTGATGCTTGAAGAATGCTCTAAAACACTTGATAATCATCCCTTGAATACTCTTGTAAATAATTGAATGCTCTTGTGAACTCAAACTTGCTATTATGAATGCTAGATCACAAAAGTCTTAGGTGAAAATGAGTGAAAGAACCTTGTGTTTATACTTAATTATACCAAATTCCCAAAATTGCAACACTACAAGCCGAAATCGGATCGAGGAGGATAAAATCCCACCAAGAATTTCAATTAATTTTTATTTTGGGCCACATAGAACTCATACACCCAAGGTGGTGTATGAGTCCCATTAGGCATAATTTATGGGACCATTTTCAAAAATGCTTAGAAATGTGTAAATTCTAGATCGAGACCCAAAACCCTAGGTGGGACTCATACACCCAATGTGATGTATGAGTCCCAAATCACTAAATCTAGGCCACACAACCTAAAAATGCCTAAATTATGATTGGATGTTGATTTGTGTCAGGATTGTCCTCAAAAAGATGCATTAAATGGGGCTTGTGGATGCAAAATAAGGCCAATTAAAGCATAAGAAATCCTAATTATTAATGGAAACCTTAGAAAAGTGTGAAAGTGTGTTACAACACTCTAGATAAGGTAAAATTAAGTTTATTTAGTTTACAAGGGCCCGAGACCTAATGTGAGTGTGTTAACACATTACAACACTATGTCTAGGCAACATTAAGCTTAGTTTTATAAGGAGGGCCCAAACAAGTGTGAAAATGTCACCGATGACATTTTTTGACACTACAGTATAATTTGTAGAAAAATATTAGATAGTTGAGACCTGTGGATTATCAAATTTTATTTCTAATTTCAGAATGTGAATAGTTAGATTTTACATAACTACATAGCCAAAACAAATTGAGTAATGACATGAAAAGGTATTTGTAGGTCAAGTGAGTTATTGCAAAGCTTGTTATGTTTTAACTTACTACTCAACTTTCCCCTAGTAAATGGTGTAAGATAATTGGAAGGAACTCATTTTGGAAGGCTTTTATGTTTCAAAATGCAACTAAAAAATTAGTTATATCATGAGTAGCTCAACCAATAAGAATTTTGTAGAACAGTGCAACCTTTTGATAACCCTTTAATATATTAGTATAGTAAACACAGGGAGTTGAGAAAGATAGTTCTTGATGATTTACTGTGTATCTAGTTTGACATTGATGTAAAAAAATTAGTTAAAGCTAGAAGTACTATCTTGCACTTCACCAAATTTTATTAGCTTAAGCCATCAAATGTTTTGTCCTAGGACCTTACTTCATAGATCCCCTTACGCCATCCTATTACCCTAAACCCTAAAGCCATCATTTTTCCCTATGAAAATTAAGCCATAGATCCCCTTAAAACTATACTTAGGACCCCTTAAGCCATCATATGTTATTAATTACCTCCTAAATGCACATTTTAAAAAATAATATATATTTAACTTAATGAAATTTGGTTGCCTTGGGAAACTTCACCAAATTTTATTCCCTTAAGCCATCATTTTATCCTATGACCTTAATTCATAGATCCCTTTAAGCCATCCTACGAGGACCCCTTAATCCATTCAAGTTGAATGATGTATGTATGTGTATTTACATGCATCCTAGATTTAGACACTCATGTACATTGAAAATTCAACTATTTCTTGTAATTTTGTACTTGTTTATTAATTTTGTATAATTTTTAATGCAGGTTCGCTTATATAGATCATGGATCAATTCAATATTGATGATATCGTTAATCCACCTCCTCAATCCCCTTCACCTCCATGCCCTCCATCTCCACCCCTCCACCAACACCTCCACCTCCCCCTCCACCCCCTCCATCTCATAACCCCCTACCTCTACCACTTGGATCCAATGAGGCTCGCTTGTGAGCACATATCAATGATAATCTTAGATCCATTCAAGAGAAAATCAATGCTATTCAAAATGAAGAAGTGATTCCACCATGTTTCAGTAACTTGCATCTAATATGCAAAATGTTGTTGATGTCGTTAGGTCCATTGATGTGGAATTAGACATGCATCAACAATGGCAAGAGGAGAGGAAACAATTCTATTCTGAAAAGGAAAACAAAGAGATATGATGAGATCCAGCAGAGAGCCACAACACTTTATTAAGACCTAATAAAAATGATGACGCTAGTGAAAACACACTGATGCTATTGAATTTTGATGTTGGGGTTTTCATTTGATGATAAGACAAAAAAAATTAATAGTATAATGATGAGACAAAAATTTAGTAAGAAATATTAAATAATATATTAATTAATATTGTTTTGACTTTTTAATTGGTGTTTTCTTTAATTCTAATTTTTAGAGGTGTAGATGATGGATTATATTCACACATTTTGAACTTTTTTAGAACTATTTTGATATACTTAGTTTGTGATACATATATATAGCATTTTTAAGTTGTCAAAAAAACTTATCAAGCAATAATGCATGTGCTTAATGAATTTATTTGGCTTCAATATTGATGATAACATGATCATCAACAAACACAAACTGAAAATTAAACTCTTTTCCAAATAGTGAAGGCGAGAGCAGTGCATTCAAACGCAGGTGAGGACGAGAGCAAGGAGGATGCTGCAGAGGACAGTGCAAATGATGATGATGAGGATTTCGTTGGTGGTTTAGACTCTGGCATCGTTGTGGTTGGTATTGGTTTTTTTGGTGATGCAACCCTGATCTTGTGCTTCCCTAAGGCTTTTTCTTAGGTGTTGGATGTGGGGCTCGATTTTCCTGTGTTGAGGCTTGCGGTGGAGAATTGATGGCTCTTTTTAGACCTTAATTGGCATGTTGGGTCGGATGTGTTGCTTCATGTTTTTTCCTTCTCCCTAATGTCTCCTCTTGTTGGCTTTCCTTCCCACCTATTCATGGGTTCCAGTGGTCCTTTATTGGAGACTTGGTCAGGTTGTGCTTCTTTGGAAGCTGATCAATTGGTTTTGGGGTTGGCATTGTTTTCTTCTACTATTATTTTGTGTTGCATTCTTGGAGGGATTTCATTGGTTGTGGAGTCCTTCATGGTGGATTTGGGGTTGTTATTCTCTGTTTCTACTTCTTTGATGTGGGTTAAGGTTTTTGGCTTGCCTTTGGTGGAGTTGTCTTTGGACAGTTTTTGGCACGTTTCGTACCCTGACTGGCATGTAGGGTTGGAGGTTGTTCTTCATTGTCTTGTCGTCTCTCTACTCTCTCTTCTTTGAGTCTTTCCTTGCCTTGTCCTACTTCTCTTGGGACCCTATGGCTCTTCTTTGCTCTGGGTTTTGCTTTATTGCAGAAATATTTCTTTTTTTGGCTCTAATAAGGAGTGTTTCTCTTCGTGCTATGAGTTAGGGGTAGCTTTGGTGGAGTGGTTCTATTCCCTCCTCATTTCCTCTTTATGTACATGTTTCTTGAGATGCTAAAGTGGTTTGGGGCTACTGTGGCTGCCATGGTTTCTTTCTTTTTTTGCTAGGAGATTGCTCTTCTGACTGCCAGTCTTGTTTGTTAAGCTTTGTGCTTTTCCCTATTTGAGTCCTAAAGTTCTTTTTGTTGGATGGAGGTGTGTTGGTTCAGATTGTTGAGCTCCTTCAAATGTTTTGGCTTTTGGCTTAGATGTTTCTAGAACTCTCAAATTTTTTGGTTGAGGAGTGCTCTATTTTTTCATCAGTTCTCTAGTTTACTGCTTTGCCAAAGGTTGTTATGTTCCTTTATATGGGTGTAGTTGCTTCCCTACAGTTGCTACAGTTATGATCTTCTTTAGAGGTGGAGGTTTCTCCTTCATAGGTGGAGCCCTCTTCTATTGAGTTGAAGAGGTGGGCTATGGATTAGGTGGGAAGGTCTATGTTTTGTGGCAAAGGACCTCATTTCTTCCTCTCCTATATAGGTGATCCCCCTCCTATTGAGGCGGAGGTTGGGTTGGTGTTTTGAAAAGACTGGTGCTATGTGAAAGTCGGGGTTGTTCAGTATTTTACTCTTATTTTAAACTCTCCTATTGAGGTGGGGAAATTGGATTCAATGGGTATTGTTGATATGGTTTATAACACAGTCTAGCTATTACAAGATGATGGTTTCCTAGCCATCTCAGGTGGTTCTAAGTTTCAAGTTCCACTGTAATTCTTGCTTGTGTTGGGTTTAAGGTTCTCGTTAAAACCTTTTCTATGTGGTGCAGATTTGAGTTATCATATTGTTTATTTAGTGATCCGATACTAAGTTGTTGCCAGTTGTCTTTGTTGTATTCTCTAGCAGCTTGTTCTTCTTTGTGTGGGTTTTGGGTCCCCGTCAAAACCTACTTATTTATAGTTTTGGGCCCATACAAAACCTATTGTAAATGGTTTCGGTTCCATTCAAAACCTTTTTCTCCCTCATAATCAAAACATGATCATCAACATAAAAAACTATTATCACAATGCTATCATCAATAATTTTTATATAGATATTTGAATCAGAACAACTCCTTACTTTATGTATTTAACTTAATGAAATTTGGTTTCCTTGGGAAACTTCACCAAATTTTATTCCCTTAAGCCATCATTTTGTCCTAGGACCTTAATTCATGGATCCCCTTAAGCCATCATATGAGGACCTCTTAAGCCATCATAATTTCTCCTAATTTAATGTAATTTTTAATGATATTTCACATCACATTAACAATTATTATTTTTTCATTTGTAACATGCCTTAGACATAAATGAGTTTTATGGATTTTTTCATTTGTATTCAATTAGGTCATTTATATTGAATGGTTTAAGGGGAGTAAACCCTAAAACCTAAAGTCATCATTTTTTCCTAGGTAGTATATCCATAGATCCCTTTAAAACTAGATACTTAGGATCCCTTAAGCCACCATATGTTATTAATTACCTCGTAAATCTACATTTAAAAAATAATATATATTTTTAACTTAATGAAATTTGGTTTCCTTGGGAAACTTCACCAAATTTAATCCCCTTAAGCCATCATTTTGTCCTAGGACCTTAATTCATAGACCCCCTTAATCCATCCTATTACAACCCCTTAAGCCATCCTACGGGGACCCCTTAAGCCATCATAATTTCTCCTAATAAATTAATGTAATTTTTAATGAGATTTCACATCACATTAATGATTTATTTTTCATTTACATGTCTTGGACATAAATGAGTTTTTTGTGTATGTTTCAAAAGTTTACTTTTTAGTATGTACATGTATTAAAATTACATACTTAGATCTTACATTTTAAAATTTTATGTATGTATGTATGGTCAAGTTGAATGATGTATGTATGCATTGTACATCCTATTTTTTTATTTTAAACATGTATCTTAACTTTTGAAATTTGTATTGTAGACACCTAAATTTAGACACTTAATTTATCCAAATTTATCCCCCTTCGTCTAAACATCCTATTATTTGCATTAATTAAGTAATATTACTATTATTTAATTAATATTCTTAGTTCTGCTAAATCCCTTAGGTATTTAGTTAATAATTAAATACCTTATCTCTTTAATCCCCCTTTCATAAAATGAATTAAATAAATATAACATTTGTTTAATTCCTCACATGTCATTTTCATCTAATTCTAATCCATCTCCTAATCTCTTCATTAGGGATACATTGCACATGCCTAATCCTTGATTAGGATGTGTCACATCCTCCAACTTTTTCAAATTGGCTTCTAATCCTCATTAACCCCTAATTATCCTCTAATTACTAATTAGTTAAACCTAATTAGTACCTTGGTCAACTCTCCCCATCCCCCAAGGAATTTTTAATTCCTTTTTATTCACCCTAGGTTCCCCTCTTCCCCCATGTGAATTTTTAATTCACTTTTATTCCTCCTAGAATCCCCTTTTCCCATGCATCTTCTAGAATCTTTGACTTGTTGCATCAAGTCACATGTGACAAACTCCCACCTTTTTGGAGACCCTCTCTTATCCACTAAATTCTCTCAAGCATGTGTGAATTTTTAATTCACATTTATTCCTCCAAGGAATCTTCTCATCTCTCAATGTACTTCCAAGGTGCATGTCCTTCCTCCACATCATGTACTCTCCTTCCACATCACCTACACATCATCTCACCCTTAGCCATCTCACATTCCACATGTCAAAATGTGAGGGCTTCTGAGCTCTCAACTCACCTTAGCCCTTCATCTTGGCCTTGTTGGATAAATCTCAACCATTGAATTCTCTAGAGAATTCAAATTCTTCTATAAATACCCCTTCCTCTAAGGTTATTTAGAACACTTAGTCATTTTGCAACTAAATGTTGTCATTTTGTGCACTCATCTAGCCATCCAATTTATCTATTTGCATTTGCATCCAACCATATAGTTAAATTTTGCATTTAGCCACATCAAGAGCCATCCAAAGAGCATACAAAGTAATCCAAAATCAAGGGCCAACCAAGGAGTTTTAGCTGTAAAAAGAAGGTATAACCACTTGCAATCATTCTACACTTTTTCTCTTTGCATTAACAAATTCCTTAGGCTAATCTTGAGGTGTTTCTTTGTGTTTTTCCATTGCATTTTAGTTGTTTAGAATAGGTAAAACATTTGGATATCACAGGTATGTACATGTTCAAGTTGAATGATGTGTGTATGTGTATGTATATGTATGTATCCTATTTAAACAAATTCATGTACATTTAAAATTTAATTTTTTCTTGTAATTTAATGCAGGTTCACTTATATAGATCTATCATGGATCAACTCGAGAAATATTGATGATATCCTTAATCCACCTCCTTATCCCCCTCCACCTCCACCCCTCCACCTACACATCCCCCTCCAGCCCTCCAACCCTCCACCTCATAACCCCCACCTCTACCTCTATAAGTCCTTCATCTACCTCTATTTTGTTTTTCTTGCCTCCTATTCAACTTCTCCTCGACCTTTAAGGCTAGTTGATAACACTCTTCAAGTGTCCTGGGGCTTGTAAGGCTCAACTCATCTTGCAAGCTATACTTCAATCCACTAAGGTATCTTGCAACCTTGTCAGTGTCATCCTCCATGTGTCTTGATTTTATACTCAACTTATTAACCTCTTTAGTGTACTCTTTCACTCCCATATTCTTTTGTTTCAAGTTGCAACTTCCTATATAATTGAGTCATGTAGTCAATAGGCATCAATTTTCTCTTCAACTTGGTAATCATCTTATCCCAAGAATTAATCTTGGATTTTCCTTTCTTTTCCTTTCTTCCTAAACATAATCCCACCATAGGGATGCATGACCTTTCAGTTTGGTCCCAACCAACTTTACTTATTGCTCTTCAGGTACCTCATCAAACTCAAAGTACTTGTCCAACTCCCCTATCCAATCAAGGAGTTATTCACCATTCAAACTACCTCTATATACTAGAAGTTCCATCTTCACCTTTGTTCCTTCACCCTTGACTGCCTTCAACAATCTTTCCATCCTCACATCATCATCATCCCTCTCTTCTTGAGATTCTTCTTGAGGTGCTTCATTCACCACTTCTTCGTCTTGGTCACTCATATCCCCTGTAACCATTCCTCTTCTTTGGTTAGCTTCCACTACAGTGAGTCTTGCATCCAAACTAACTCTCATTTCCCTCATTTCTCGAGCAAGGGCTTCTCCCAATTGTGTTGTTATTCTTTCTACCACCCTTTCAGCAACGTTGAGTCTTGGAGGCATTTTTCTCCTTTTGGATTATTAACGGGCTTGTATTTGTTTTCTTGGCTTAACCTATATCTGATACCAATAATGATGCAGAGGGATAAGCAAAGACAAGAGCAAGTTTTTTTAGACGGGATTGAATCTCCTGAAGGTGTTTCAAACCCTACCTTGCAATATTTCTACAAGCTTTCATTTCTAGGTTCAAACCCTCAAGAAAGACCTAATTGAGGTGTTTTGTATCTACACTCATTCATATGCATTCTTATACTTTTCAAACCCTCAACACACTCCACAAGGCCTCTTCAAACCCTCACTTAGTTGTGGTGAATTCAAGAACTATGGTTTTCACTAAACCCTCAAAGACACCTAGGGTTTTGATAGTTTTAAGGACAGTGCACACACACAGACCTGCATAATTCACTCATATGATTGATTTAGGACTTCAACTTTGGTAGACACCTAAATAATAGCCTGATGAAGGTTTCCAAGCTAAGTTTCATGAATTTTCAACCGTACAAACAAAAATTATGAATTTTTTCCTCTCACTAGAAACCCTAGCTCTGTGACAGGGTAATCAGTAGTGTTTTTGCCATAACTTGATCAAAACATCATGAAATCAAACCAAACCAATTGCATTAGATTCTCAAAAAAATACTCTATCATCCCATCCATTCAAAAACCCGACATAGCTCCATAGAGGGTTGTACAAGGCTGTTTTCATACTATAATTGCTGAAAATTGTCCCAAAATGGTGAAGAAACAAGGTATTTTCATCCAAAAACTCCTTTCCAGATTCTTTGAGTGTACCTTCTCATTCAATCAATGTGAATTAACATTAAAAAATATGTACCACCAAAATTCATGTATTTTCCATCAAAACCTAAAGTAACCTAATGTCCTTTTACCTTAAACTTGCAAAATATGCACTTTTACACAACCTAAACTAAAAGAAATGTGAAAAGAGACCTTACAAGGTTAGTTGTGGTCTTCTAAGACTTTATTAAACTCAAAAAACTCAAAACTAGAGATGAGGAACAAACCCCAACCCTTCAACAAGCCAAAAACAACTTTGAAATTCAAATTTGCACTTTTGGCGGGAAAATCAAAACTTGAATTTCTAGGAATATTTACACAACCTAAACCATTGGACATAATCCCTGGACCTCCTAAGACCTACACTAACTCAACAAAGACTCCTAACATCAAAATGAGCATAAAAAGCATCACTAGAGTGATGATATCACATCAAGTTTGTAGTAGGGTACACTTTTAAATGTTCATAGAGAGAATTCTTCCACCCTGAGGTGGAGGAAGAAATAGGATGGGAGCTTCGATAATAGTCATGTGCCAAGTTTCCAATAGAAAAACAACATTTGCATAAAAAAGGAATATCTTCGTAATCCACCAGCTAAGACTAAGACCAATGATTAACCTAAAGCACAAGTTCACCAGGTTAAGCCTTAGATAAATCTACCTCCACCAAAATCTGAGCAAAGCAGGTGTGAGTAAAATTCTTGGAAGCATTATCCACTTTCAAGAACTTACCAAGAGCATTACCAATGCCCTCATAAGCAAAGGGGCACTAGAACTATAAGGGAATATATGGAATTCTTACCTAAACAGGTACAACATCTATGGGTTCCTTCAAAGGATTGAAGGAATTAACCCAAGGTCTCATGGACAGGGATGAGAATCCCATTCCCACAAACCATAGTCTAAAACTAATTATCTATCCTCAAGAGAACAAAACCCCATAATAAAAAAACCTCTTGCAGAAGGGTAAATCTCCATTGAACCTTCAACTAATGGAGATCACTGAGTGGAGATCTAGAGGTGCATATCAAGGAGGGTACCTGCCACAAATGACAAAACCTACAAATAAGGGCAGTCTTGGAGTATAAATCAATGTGTTCAAAGACTTCCTTACCGAGGGAAATAATAAGAGCAACATCTGCACACTGCAAAGAATACACAGAGCCCTCCCCAGACCTATTGGTCCACACAACATCAACAAACGAATGTGAAATAGAGGCATTCATCGCAATAGGAGAACCCACAATAGTCCCCACATAAGAGGTTTTGGAGCATCCTCATTAACAAAACCCACAACAATCCCCATAGTAAGAGGTTTGGGGGCAGCATCGATAGTGAGATCAACAAACAGATTGCACCCAGGCGAGAGCAAGTGCGACACAATTGAGCGAGAAGAGCAGAAACCAACCTTGTTCAAATTATAAGTTGGGCAAGAAAGATGGGAGGTGCACGCATTGAGGCTTGACCTGAACGGTTTTATTTTGAGGGTGAGGCTTTGTTGTATTCCTTCACTAGCTACGTCTAAGCAAATATAGGCAACCCTCCTCTTAACCCATAGCCTCTCCATTTTCAAAATATAGAAATCTACAATAGTCAGCCATTTGGAAGCATAGCCCGTGCAAAAAGCATGAAGATCAGACAACCTCTACTCTCAGTGGCACCACATCTCAAACACAACCTAATTTTTGGCATAAATCGCCCTTGTTGTTATCAAGTCATAGAAAAGAAGGAATGGTAGAGGTCAAAGATTTTTGTTGCATATTTAATCCAAGGATGTCATCATCACCCTTTGAATTGGTCTCCAACTCCCTTTCAAAGCTCCCTAACCACTTTTGAATGGCTCCCTATGCTCAAAGACTCGGTCTTTTACAACCCTACAATTTGGTTGTAGTTAAAGCTTTTATTATTTGTTCACATAACCTCTATATTATATTAGATTTTAGTATCCTTTACAAAAATCATATGCTAAATTATTATAATAGGTTATTTGTAGTGAACTATTAATTTTAGACTTTTACCCTTATGCTAATCATTAGTTATATGATAATTTGCTAAAAGTTAATTATTAAGTAATCTAAAGTCTTGTTAAGGGTAGTTTTTTTTTGGTTTTTTCATAATTGGAAAAGGGGGGTCTTTTTTAATTTTGCAAATAACATGTAAATAGGAAGCCCGGGCATTTTTATTTTCAATTTTTGTCATTTTTTTGAGGTTTGAAAGATATAATTAATTTATATCTTCATTATCTGCCTCATGACATAAATGACATAAACTTGTAAGAAATCAATAGCAAATAAGTTTGTAGATGCATTAACACAAAGTGTCACAATAACTGAATGTGTTCCTCTAGGAGAGAATTTGACAATTTTTTTAATGTATAGACCTCAAATAACAAATATATATATATATATATATATATATATATATATATATATATATATATATATATATATATATATATATATATATATATATATATATATATATATATATATATATATATTATTGGCAAGAAGCATGCCAAAATCATAGGCAGCTGGTTAAGTGTCCATACTCTAATTTTTAGTTAATCGAAAGCAGATGAGCAATTTTGATTCTTTCTAGTTAACTACATGATCCTCTCTTTAAATCTTTAACATTCATTGTCATAATCATTTTCATGTGTTTAGTTTAATTATATTATGTCATTCAATTTTATTAGCATATTTCTCATTGCATTTCATTACACATATGTAGTTTTATTAGATCATCATTGCATTAATTAGATAAATACTCCAAATTTGTTTGATTAAATCATGATAGCATCTAATATAACATATATCAACCATATGGTGTATCCATAAAACATCCAAACAACACATGTGCATAAAACATACAAACACAATCATATATATATATATATATATATATAATATATATAATGATAATATTTATGAATTTAGATTGATTGTGTAAGCTTTTTTATTCAAAACACAATCAATCAGTAACTATTCAATCTATGGATTGTGGAAATCATGTTTTAGACATTGTAAATATACATGCATTATCACCACTATCCAAAATATGGTGTATCTATGCATGTGTATATTAATATATAGTACAAAAAACTGCATTAGTGTGGATGGGCGCGCCCTTCAAAGTTGGTGGATCTCCTCCCTAAGATGGTAGTTGTCTAATGGAGTTGAGCAATCGCGAGTGTGCCCTAGCACACTTCATGATGCTGATTGTAATCCTCTAATATCATCTGACGATCTTCTCCTAGAGTGTCATCTCTCACTCCCATGTCGTTGCCAAATCATCCATGAGTTGTTGGACTATTGGATGCCCGAGATTTGTGGGGCAACTGCTCTATGCTCTATCCACTTTTGCACTGATCTCATCAACTGGGCTCTGTAGAGAACCACATGCCCTCTTGGTACTCTCTTCTCTTGTCACGGCTAGGTCTCTCTTAGCTATCAGAGTTAGCACCTCAGTAGCCTATTGATCTCAATGTCTATTCATAGTTGCTAACTCTATAGACTACTGCACCTCCTAGACTCAGATCTCCTCATAAGCAGTCCTGAGCTACGCTATAGGCTCAAAGATCTATATGTATAATCTAGAAGTGAGTTGTGGCCTATATGCAGCTAGCATATGCTCCTTGAGATGGACCATCGGGACCATATCTGCTATGAATCGACTGATAAAGTCTAACTACTCTCGTGTCAACACTGCAAAAAGGAAAACATAAGCTACATCAGTACCATGTCATCATAATCAAAACATATGTATTCAACAGCATATAAAAAATAAAATATAACATAATCAAATTTCCACCTAGGTTCTTGGGTTTCTAGTGTGGGTATCAAGGTGTAGGAACGCTACTCGAGGCCATGCTCGGTCTAGTAGCAGCTACGAAAGGGGGTGCAACAACTAGGGGAGAGGACCCAGTACCTGAGCATGTTTCAATAGTTGTGATAGTAGTTGTTTATATAATGCCCAATATTTTTATCAATATTGGACCAATAGTTGTGACTTTAAAGTTGTTAGTGTTGATGATAACTACCCATAATTAAACAAAATGTATTCCTTTGATCTAAAAAGCAACAAATCATGTGATTCCACATCAGCGCTCAATAAAACATGCTGTGAATGCACAAGTATTGGTCTCACTTTTTTTTTGGGCCTTTTTGGACACCTTGACAAAAAGCATGCTGATGTGGCACCATATTTGATGATGTGGCCCTGAAACCTTAGTTATAAGCAGGAGACTTGCCAAGTAAGCTGCTGTAAAAAATTGGGAGTGATTTGAAATTTCCACGTAGGATAATTAGAAGCATGAAGTTAGGGTGCACAAAGTTAGGGTGCCAACCGGGTCCTCTCCCTAGTGGAATTGTTGGGACTGCTAAGGTTGTTGACGATGCTGCTTGAGGCACCAACCTCCATCGTACTTTAGGTCTCTCTACCTCCTCATCTCCTTCATCCTACTCTCCTACCTCCTCATCACTGTTGGATCCCTCCTTCAAACTCTATGCACCAAGTTCCCCTCCAGGGGCATCCTTAGGGAAAATTGGTGCTAGCCCAACACACTCCTACCATTTGATATATCCATCTATGATGTCGACAGCATCAACATCTAGGGTTGTGGACACGTCCTCCCCGTCACTATCTGGGTTGCTCAACATCACGATGTGACCTCACATATGTGGGTACTGCTAACGGTACTTGTTGGACTAAGCTGAATTGTCGTATAACCCGTCTGTAATAAAAAGGCCCTATGATCTGGTCGTGCCTGCCTACAAACTTTTGGTCTCACTGCATGTGAGCTAACTGTATAGCACCGCTAGGCCACACCCGCATGCCTCTAAAAGGCTACCATATGATATCAGTGTTGTGCGTGCAATCGATCGATGGTCTGTCTCCAAAAGAGTAAATCTTTGAATCTCCAGTCTCAGATAAGAGGGTACGCATGAGCCCTTGATGCATCAAATCATATATTTCTAGGGTAACCAGCAAGTATCATGCAGGTGATGTACTCAAAATCCCATACCTGTAGAAGTTTGCACGTCATGAGGCTCATGGCCTCATGGTGCACATAACGTTCAAGATCATGCATCATAATCCTCTATACTTGATAAGAATGGCGATGTGACCCTGCTCGAGCCACCTAATGTATATATAGCCGGTAGTGTCTGTCATGATCAAACGACCTACGATATACTGCTATGCCTCTTGTACCATAGCGAGCCCTCGATCCTCCTATATGGTGACCTGCTCGCTACAGATCTCGGTAGCCTCAAAATCTAATAAATCCAATATGCAATCTATCAGGGTGACAATCATCTCCCCTATAACGAGATGGAATTTCGAGGTCTCTGCATCCCACCTCTCCATAAGTGTCATCAACATGGTAGGGTGGAACTACATCTCAGACATTGTGAATATCTACCATAATCCAACACACATGAAGAAAGTCTTCTCTGACACTGTGAGTTGATCAATGTGACTCCACAAAAATGTAAGTATGGCTGCCCCACCATGCTCACACATAGTGGGAAGAGGCTGAAAATCATAATATATTTTATCTTAAAGTTTTATTTTTCTACAAAAACATTCTACACATTCTATTCTTCCTCACAACTTAAAAAATTTCAAATTTTGTCGAGATGCCAACTCCCTAGAAGGATGCTAGCACTTCCTCTAGAGGCTAGTGTGTCAGGTGGATGCAAGCGCAAATCTTGGACTCCCACACACTGGCCAAGCACTAATGCGCCCGATGGATGCCAGCACACATTATGAGGTCCACAACATAAAAAATAGCATAAAATTGATGAAAATTCAAAAAAAAATTGCATACCTCCTCTAGTAGCTCACCTTTGTCAACCCCTGCATAGAGCTCATTGATCTTGGGTGCATGGAAATCATGTCTGCCAGGCATTTTCACTGTGATCTCTCTCTGTAATCAACGAAAATCCCCTTTGTGAATATTAAAAAGTTAAATTTTGAATAAATAGTCAATTTTTTGCTACATTTTTGCACCAATTATTCTGCAAGTGAATTAACCTTCTTGTTTTCACCACTGTCAGAAGCAATGAAAACACAAGGGGCCATATATTCACCCCTCCTTATCAATTGTTTTCACCTTTGAAATAAATTATCATATCATTCTTTTCATGGTACTTTCTTTCGACATTGGGGAACTAACATGTTTTAATTTTTGTAGGATTTTTATTTTTTTTGAATAAATTGAACGTCTTGTAGGGTTTCACACAGAATACCATGGATTTCACTGAACTCAAATATTGGGGCTATCACCAAACCTGCCTGATTGAATTCTACATCGTTTACATTATCATTTTTTAAAATTAAATATTTTTTTAACTTTATCATCTACTTTAGCAAAGCTAATTCTCTTGAGTAGTAATCTTGCTAAGGTGGGGGAAAAATATAGTGTCAGAGATTACATACGGTTAGAACTTCATACTTATGCATTGTGCCTATGTTAATTTTGATATTTATGATAAATATATATCTTGATTTTAAAGAATCTAGCTCTATGACTGATAAAGACGAAACGTTATCAACTTGAAGTTTGAAGATCAGTAGAATTCTCTTGGACTACAACACTATGCATGTATGTCTATATGATGTGCTAACGTCTTAAGAATTTTCAAGATTCAAAAGCACATCTTTTGCATGGTTTGTGTAAGATGCATGTCATACCACTTGATCAGAAGAGTAATGACTCTTCCTACCTGCTAAACCAAACAAATATCTCCTCTTTCACATTTCATGCAAGGGATTTTCTCTCTCAAACAAGTAAGACTCTTACTCTCAAGTTAACAAAATCCCTCGAAATATACTTAGAAATTGGAATCTCCATTATTACAAGTAGTCAAGCTCTTATATTTTCTATGGTTTCAAGAACCCAAGCCTCATCCATTAGCTTTCATTACAAATCCATTATACATATTAGAGAAAGGAGGGCCAAGATTGCTGGCAATGCTCTCTTTTATCAAATTTATTACTTTGTATTGTAATATTTAAATATAGCTATACATTTTATAATCCATCAAAATACCTTATATAGTAGTGGCTTTCCCTCTAGAGCAGGGTCGGTTCTACTAATTTGTTTATTTGGGTTTCCCTCCAAAGGAGGGTTTGTTCTACTAATTTGGTGGCATCTTTCCCTCTATAGCAAGGTTGGTTCCACTAATTTGTTTTCTCTTATACCATTTACTTATTTATCTTTTATCCAACCCAATTTGGCTATCCATGGAGGTCGAAAGACTAAAATGAGGGTTTGACTGAGGCAAGACCCTAAACACCCACCCAACATTTTTCCTCTTCCTATCTATGTGCAGGTTAAGGTGTCTTGGAATCTGGAAGCATACATTTTTTTGCGACTTCCAAATAACTGTGATGGGATGATAGAGAAAGCATGATGTAGTCCACTAGGTCTGTTGATGTCCAAGGTTGAGAGTCTATCCACTTGATTTGACAGGTTCCTTTGTGCATATACTTTTCATTTTTGTAAATCTCAAATCTCCATTTCTTTATAGTCCAATACATTTCAACAATTTTCATCCTATTTTCTCTTAAGCATTTAACTTTACAAAGTTGTCTTTTTACATAAATAGATATGTGTTTTCCTTTCTAATTATTCCATATTAAGCAAAACAATTAGATTATAATTGTTTTAGGTAATTGAGGGTCTTTGTTATTTAAATTTCCATTTTTATTAAAATATCAAATCCCCTCTCTTACAGTGCCTATATGAAATCTTTATTTGGTATTATAGCAAGTTTTTTTTTGGTTAAATTCATCATGTCAAGTTTTAAATCCCTTCCCATTCCAAAATTTAATGGAAGTGATTATGATTATTGGTGCATCAAGATGATGGCATTTTTTACAGGAAAATATTTATGGGAGATTATAGAAATAGGTTATTAAGAGCCGATTGATTAGAACACTCTTAGAACCAATGATAAAACAACTAAGAGAGAGGATAAAAAAAAGAATGCTAAGGCTATATTTCATATTCAAATAGCTCTAGATAAGATCCTATTTCCAAGAATTGTAGGAGCAAAGGTAGTTGAGGATGCTTTAAAGACTCTACATGAAGCTTACTAAGGCAATGTTTAAGTTAGAGTTATCAAGTGTTGAACAAGACAAATGAGAGGGGGTTGAATCAATTGTAGCAAATTAAAATTTTATGGAATTCACCTAAACTTAGATCAATCACAATTCTTAA
>VDFB02354172.1:0-20255 GCA_007258455.2 Sequoia sempervirens
TGCAATTGTTCAGTACATAGATAAATTGTAGGAAAAGATCAGTTTATCAGGAAAAATTATAGCAAATTCATATTTTGAAACAACTCATTAGATTGAGAGGTAAAAATAAATTGGAAAGAAATTACCTGTGATCCGTGCTGATCACAGACAACTAAGCGTGCCACAGGAAAACGCTCCTTTAGTATTTTATCAGAATCATCTCGAGGCAATTGCAACAAATTAGCAAAAGCCTGCAATGCATAATTTGATATAGGATAAATTAACTCAATGTCAAAAAAATCCTAAATGCAATCTGTTTGTATCTGATGAAACGATTAAATGATTATTCCAAAACATAAAATACCATCACTGTTTGAGGTCACCTCTGTTTCCAATGAGTTTTCATAAATTTGATAAGTACATGACATGTGCACCAATGGTCCAGAATTCATAAGGCACGACTCTCAATCTGTTATCATACTAATAATTTAGTACTGTAAGTTGCAATTTCATTTACTCACGAAATGACTTGCTTTTAATAGGACCTAATGTACACACTGCTCTGTATTTCATGATAATATAACAACGGGAACAAATAGCAACAGGCACAAAGAGAATTCAGATCACAGATGCATAATGCCATCCATTCTAAAGAAGAGCATTTCTTACCACTTTTAAAAACCGGCAGGGTTCATGCTGCTTGCAGAGTCCACCTAGTACAAAATCAGTTGCACACTTCAATCATTTTTGGGATACGGTAATGGCATGTTTAAGGAGATACCTTTGCCTCTGATTAAAAAGCTAATCACCAATTCTAGATCACAGTGATCCTTAAAATCAGTGTGGAGATTCTGTTTCACCATTCACTAACTACAGATCTAAACTTACTGGCTTAAAAAATCCTTCCCCTGACCAATAAGTTGCTTAAAGCTTACAGAAATCAGAATAGTTCAAAAAGAACACATGCAAGACAGCCTAAAACTACTGGAAAATGACTGAAACAGCAAGGATGAAGCATGAAAATACGACTGAACATACATGTATAACTGGAGAAACCTTTAAACGGGAAAAAACTTCAGCAAGGGTGAGTTTCAACTCTTATGTCACTATATATCAGCTTCTACAAGTATGTTCAATGTCACTAAGACCTTCATGAGCTCATGGATACAAGTATAAATGAGTTCCACACCTAAAACATGCCTGCAACTCCATGAAAACTCTGTACACCAGTCTGCAACACCTTTCCATGAACACTTAGGGACAATGGAATATGAGTCAGCCTTTGTACAATGTCTTACATATATTTTTACAACTCCAACAAGTCTCCTTAGGCAGATTTCTTCGTACAAAACATTTATGCTTTTATAACTACAAGTCTCCAACCCATTCTCCTCTCCATTTGATTCTACTTAAAAAACACAACTCTTACAACACCCTTATATTTCCCTTCCTTGACAACACTCAATCTACCCTTCACAACATTTGTTTCACCATTCCCAAAACTAGATCCATTCTTACCAAACTTATTTTCCTTTCCTACCCACCCTCAGTTTTTCCTTCCATTCTCCATGACTTCTCCCTTCTCTCTTACCCCCTTCTTGTCAACTTTCTTGATCCTCACTTTTGCAACCCTCAGTTTTTCCTTCCATTCTCCATGACTTCTCCCTTTTCTCTTACCCCCCTTCATGTCAACTTTCTTGATCCTCACTTTTGTTACCAACTTTTTGCTACCACTCCTCATATTATTGAGCATGTCATAGCAATCCTAAATCTTACTCCCTGTTCTCTTTCTCTTGACCATATTATAGCTCACTTTTTGCACTACCCCAAGTTTGATCACTTCCTTGGCACTTATCCTTATGACTTGGACACTTTCAGGTCCTTTCATACCCTCACTCCCAATACCTTTTTCCTCTTTCACTTACACTAGACCTCCTATGGTTCACAATGATGGTATGTCTTTTCCCACTTCTAAAACATGTATGCACCCTATAGAGGCATCGGGGATGGTGAGGCCTTATCATTTCTCCTCCCCATCATTCATGATACTCTACCTATAGTTTCTGAAGCTTCTCTCTCCTGATGGCTCCCATCTTGATGACTTATCTTTTGATGCTTTTAGTGAATCTTGCCACAATGAAGATGAGGTTCATGTGTTTTATGATGTATCTTTCCCATGAACCTCTCCAGCACATTAATGCATATCCTACTACACCTCCCCCTACTTCTCTTACACATCATTTCAATGCAAATGCTAGCTCTCACAATGACATTGAACACAAAGCCATAAAAGATCATTTCTTAACAGTCACATTGGATGCACTTCATCGCGATGACTCAAACATCAGTCCTTCCACTACTGATGCTTCTAAATTCCAATGCATAACCTCTTGCTAATGAAGAGAAATATGAATGTCAACCAATACGCAGCCCTTAAAATGTGTATGTGTACCTTTGCACATGCTTCCCGAGAGTCAAGACATGCATTCCAAGGCTTGGGAATAGAAATGAAAAAAGAAAACCCTTCAAATTCCTCTTTTTGCATGAATAGTGCTGAATTTGTTGTTTGTCAGAGATAAAGTGTGTTACTTTAGACAACTTCGCCAGGGAAAATTTTGTTTGCTGCTAAGTTTTATACATGCACCGTGATGTTTGTTATGTTTGCCAAGACAAAAACGTGTAAGCAACAAACTCACCAAATCTAGCAAAATAACAAGTTTTTCAAACCTGCACACAAATCCATTTTCTTCCTCAAGATGCCCTAAATCAATGTGAGTCTTCAGCAACCCAACACACAAGTCCTCAAAATACCAAAACCAACAAAAACCAACTTATTCACATTAAGGGACTCCTTGCCTAGTCTTCCTTAAGTGAAATGGAGAAAAATCAACCTTAGGATCATGATCAAGATCCAATTTTCTGATCATACCTCCCCAAGTAGGAAGCATTTGGTCCCCAAAAGCTTACGAACCCATAAAATGTGGAGTTTTCTTTTCAACATCCTCTTTAGGATACCATTTTTCCTTGGTTGGGAGTTGCCATTTCAACCCAATCAACCAAGTTTCATGTAATCCCCTACATGTCTACCTTTCTTTCTTCTATAGGAGCATATCTTTGATGCAAGAGCATCCCAGGTTGGTCCACAATCCTACAACTATTAGAGACCAAGGTCATGATTTCTAGACTACTAGGGGAATTGATACTAAGAGGATGCACAAAAGGCATAAGTGCACACAAAGGCCCAAAGGCAGTTCTTAGCACAGAAGCCAGAGATTGCACACTAAATGTAGGAGTAGAGGATGCAGAAAGGAGCAACAAGAATGGTTCATAGATGGAGTGTGCATGGAAAGTGAAGCAAAGCAAGGCACACAAACAATGCGAAACAACAAAGGGAATGCACAATGGTGCATTCAATTCGATGGCAAGAGAGGGATTGCAGGAAGAAATTGAAGAAAAAAATAACTTCTGGAGATGGGAGGATATCCAGTTTAGTTAACACTAATTATTGAGGAATTAACCATTCTGGAAGGTTTATTCCCCTCTTATGGTTTTTATCGGATTCGAGATACTTTTTGCAGAATATATAATAACAGGAACAAAATGCAAAGAAATCTGATTGATGAGGTACAAAGTTCCTTGCCAAACAAACACGGTGAATTTAAAGATTTACTTTACTGCTACTTCCCAAATTTTCTATGAGTTTTGGGGACGGGAGGATGCACTTTTGGGGATGGAAATTTTTTTTCCAGATTTTGAGGGTGGTGGGGGAACAGCTATTGAATTAATATAAGAAAATAATATCTAAATTTTTAAAATACAATTTAATAAAGTAAATTTAAAATAACTTTAAACAAACTAAAACAAGCTGAAATTTTAACCATTTAACTTTGGACATTTCAATCTTCTGTATAAAAAATTATCAAACAATGCATTACCAGTGAAATATATATAAAATAAATTTTCTTAGCATTTTAGACAGTGATATACTAAACCTAAAAAAAGCATACTTTTAGTGAATAGCAATCTCAACTGAGGGATAATAAATGCAGCAATAATCCCAGCTCTATTAGCACTGCTAAGATTCTCTCCAAAATTAAGATGACAGGAAATCTGATTTATATAGAAGTTGGTATTTCTCTGAACCCAAAGAAATCAGTGTTTGCTGTTGCATAGGGTGAGCTGCTTGGGAGCTCTTAGTATCCAAGTGAGCTTGCCAATAGATCAAATGACAGGGTAGGCACAATTCTTCAGCTTTCTCCCCCTACACAAAGGAAGCTCTCCAATTCCAATTCCACCATTAATTAGTTTGATGCTCAACAAGAATTCTGAGCAATTGTTTGCCCTATTTGTAGGAGGTCATTTGAATAGAAATGATGCTCTCTAGAAGTAGAACTGAACCAGACTGAAAAGACAATTAAAACTGGAAATAGCACTAGACTTAATATGGTTCCCACTAATCGTATTGAAATCTAAAGTTCTGGAACTAGGCAAAACATAAGAACTAACTATTTCTTTCCTATTTTTGAAACCATGAAATGAGTTTTCTTTAACACTCTAAAAAATCTAAGAAAAAATATAAAAACTGTAAATAGTACTGGACCTAAACCTTTTTCTTTATCTTTGCTGGAGTATTAAGAAACATAATTTCCACAGATTGAATGCAGCATTAACAACACATAATTTGCACAAAATTGAATGCACAATTAAGAGCACAGTCAATAATTAATAATGCACTGTAAAATGTCAAATCAAAAAATTAAAAAACCAATCAAAATGGTTTAAATCATAGAAGCATTACTTTAAATCAGGATTCACCAAGCAAACCAAAAATTATATGGAATTCAATTTATCAGTTTGTATCCAGAAAAGTCTCAGGTAAAAAGCACTGCTTTTCCATTCAGCATAAGTTAAAACAATTTTTCTTCTTTGCTTTTTAAAACTAGAGGGGGATTGAATTTAAATCATAGAAGCATTACTTTAAATCAGGATTGACTCAGCAAACCAAAATTTATATGGAATTCAATTTATCAATTTGTATCCAGAAAAATCACAGATAAAAAACACTGCTTTTCCATCCAGCATAGTTTAAAACAATTTTTTTTCTTTGCTTTTTAAAACTAGAGGGGGATTGAGAGGTCCTTCACAGAAAATGCCATTTTTCATAATTTTAATGCTTTCAAGCAAACTCCAATTCTTTAAAACAATGAACTTTTAGGGTTGGTTGGGATTTGATCTATATTTTTTGATTTCTTTTTAACTCCCATGTGTACTTCTCAGATTTTCCTGGGACCAGCCCTCAGTCTAGCGATTCGGCCCAGGTACATCTCAGACATACCTAGGCCGAATGGCTAGGATCAGGGCTGACCAAACCAGATCTAGACTGGGATTGAAACCCAACAAACCTGGTATCATAGACATAAAGGCTAAACCTTAACAAACAGAATCTGAAAGTACCCCTTTCATTTTAGTACCGTATGGGTACAAAGTTGAAATCTTGAAGAATAGATTTTTAATGTTAAACAGAAGTCAGTTACCTGGTGTTCTGGTTGATTTTGAAATCCAGATTTCCGCCATTGTGCAATAGTCATTCCATGAAAAATAACCACAGTAAAATAAGCATCTAAAAGAAGGATCTGATCAGCAGAAATGGCAGAAACATCAAGAAGAGCTGGCTCTGGAGGTGCATTTAAAGAGTAGGACACCAATGATGGTTGAATCATAAAAATTGAATTGTTCACATTTTCTCTGTTAAGTATCATCCTAAAATATGCAGTTTCATCTGGACTGTTGTTAAAAACCTGTTCAACATTGCCAACAATTGTACATCATTTGAGTCTTTCAATGACGCATCATTGTAATACTCTCTTCATGAACATAGTGGAACAATATGAGAAATTTTAGGCTTTCAAGATCATTCCCCCAAATGACTGACAGAGGCTTCACAAATACACAAAGGCAATAACAAAATTCATTGACAACACACATATATATATACCTGGACAAATGGAGAACGGCGTAAATGAAAAAAGAACTCTGGAAATTTTGAAAATCTTGGAGACAAGCTAAAGGAAGAAGGATCGTTCTTTTGATAAACTCCAAACCTGGAGGACAAGCGAATCAAAGACATGTCCAGCCATCTATTTGCATCAAATTCATCCTGCAAATTATCAAACAAAAAAACGTCAAGAGGGTTGTGGAATTACTTGTAGCATAATACATTTGAGTAATGATTATGGAAAATTGTTTATCACTTGAGAGTTGTAAAAATCTAGATGAAGTATTGAACCAAAACTTCCCGAAGTATTACCTCTAAACATCCCTAAAATATATTGATAGAAAGACAATTCAGGCAAAATATACTATCATGCTACTGCAGATCACCATGCTAGGTAGACCAAGATTATGTTACAATAAATTTATTACATCATTGTTGTATATATGTTAATAATAATAACACATAATTATTATTAACATCAGGTGGTTGCTGGGTGGTTGGTCAATTTGTTCCTCTGAGTATTTTCTCCTGTATATCTTCCACTTCTACTGATCAATAAATTAATCCCATTGCTTCCAACTCTATTATGGTATCAAAGCGTTTTTTTCTTCCGGTGCTTGTAAGTGAAAATGTGATTTGGAGAAGGATAAAAAAAATCCTGTGAACTGGAGCATTGGAAAGTTGCAGAAGCATAAAAGAGGCATTCAACAAAGGTTTGAATGTGTGAGGAAGCTGCAACCAGTTATAAATGCCCTGACTATGCCGTGCCCTGCTTGTGCCTGTCACGTCAAAAGGCTGGAAACCATTATAAGAAATCCATTGTCATTTATGAGGAAGTAACACCATTTGTCTGACAAGAGAGGTGAAGCACAAAAAATACTGCACAAAGCACTAGCCCTGTTGCAAATTGCTAAAAGGAAGAATCAGAAATTGTAGGTACAGAAATGTGAAAAAATGCCTGTCAAAAAGATGGAAATATCTGGTGACAATGTCCAGTGGCCTGCACTTCGTTCTTTGTTAACTCTTCCTTCGCAAGCCTGATACATGAAGAAAATTGCGGACACTAGCAGCCTGTGAAAAATCAAACATGAATGCTGAAGATATTCTAGGTGTATCAATGGGAGAAGGAAAAAAAATCGAGTATAGAAAGAGTCATGAACATTACAAGTCAAAGGTGTATTTTCCATTTTATTCTCTAAATCCCACTTCGTCTATTAAGTTTAGAGGATTTTTTTTTAAATCATGGGAAATTTATCTTTAGTTTTGAAAGGGATTTTAAACCAATTATTTTTTTTAAATTCTTTTTATTTTAAAGTTCAAAAATAAAAATAAAAAGTACAAATAATATAGTTTCAAATAAAAGAAAACAAAAAGTATATTATTTATATTTTTTGCACTTACCAAATTATATTTTTTCGAGTAAAGTTGAAAAAAATAATTGCAACAAAAAATAAAAATATCCAATCCATTTACTTGTGTTACATTTCGTAACAAACATCATAGCATTCAGTATAAACAATGTCTCTAATTCACATTTACAAGTAAGGTCATCATATTGATTTACTGCATCTAACGATTGAAATAGCTGCAACAATGACAATTGTGGCATCAACTCTATAAATCATTGAGGACAAATAAGGTCGACAGATTCTTTCCAGAGATAAGGACCCCCTTATCCTAGAAGATGGCTTCCAATGCTCCAAACATAATGCTTCTTAACTCTTTCTTATTGAGAGCTGATAATAATTCTGCCTAGAAAACCAAGGTCCAAACTCGACTTAAATTTGAAGATTCGTGGAGTTTTGTTTCTAGAAGAGTCATCAGAAATTTAGAACAACACAAATTGGAGACAAGCAGAGACAGCATGATAAGACCAATCAAAATACCAAATTGATAATCTTGTTTGATGTTTCAAATGAGGTTCAACGTCACATCCAAACAACTACCAAAGACACTTGGGATCATCCCAAGGCAATATAGGAATTCAAGAATCAGTATCAAATCCTCCCTTTACAACATCAATTACACTGTTTGCAAATGCAAAATGGTGAAAACTTGGACTTTCTAAAAAGAGTTGCAGAAATCAAAACATCACTATAAGTGTTTGGGGGAATTGTGTCAGATGAATCTCATGTACCCATCGTCTTCATAGCACTGTCCCCTGCCTTTCATGTGTTTGTTACTTGTCTCAATGTGGCTAGTAGAAAGCCATCCTTTGAGGATTTGGTGAATTTTCTTCAACAAGAAGAGGAAATTCATGATGAGAGCTCCAATTCTTGAAACAATCAAGCCCTCGCATCTAAGCATATGAGAAAGAAACCTAAACATCAAAATGTTCCATCAAGTTTATCAAAATCCAAACAAGACAACTCATCTGCACAAAAAAATAAGTCTCATTTGTGTAAGAAAGGGACAAAATCTCTAGGAATGTTAGTACAACTCATTTTCCAATGGTGAATCTAGCTAGTGAAAGCCAAAACGAAATTCTTAGGGGAACAACAAGAAGAATTCACAATAGCACAAGAAGCAACATGAAGCAACATGGGAATGTTGCACCAATAAATAATACTAGTGAAGAAGATTTTTGTATGCTACAAAGACACATGACTCCACTTCTAATAGTCATGTTTGATATGTTGATTCTAGTGCACCCAAACACATGACAAGAAAACAAGAGTGGTTCTTTAACCTCACCGCATGCACTTCATATGGGCAAGTTTTACTTGGTGATGATACACCCTATGAAATGCAGGGTATTGGGGATATTTCTTTACCACTTAAGAATCACAAGTGTTTACTTACCAGCGTTCTTTATGTTCCAAGGCTCACAAAGAACCTTCTATTTGTAAGTTAGTTACAGAAACACAACTTGAAGTTTGAATTTGAAAAATAAAATGGTTAGGAACTATGGCTCATTCAAGACAAGACTGAAAATGGTAAAATTGCTCATTCTTCAAGGGTCAATAAAATGTTTTAGTTGGTTGATGTCGTCCATGAAGACAAGGTCCTTGCAATAAAAATGAATTCATCCACTACTTTTTGGTATAGAAGAATTAGTCACTTCAATGTGGGGTATCTTCCTACATGTATCTTCGTACATTGAGTAAACAAGACATGGTGCAAGGACTTCCCCCCATGAAGAAAACAAAAAAAATGTTCCATCTTGCCAAGAAGCAACATTAGGCTCCTTTCTTGATACGAAAAACATGAGCCTCTAGTCCCATTGATTTTATGCACACCTATCTATGCAAACCCATGACACCCAATCATAATCATGCCTAGTATTTTTTTGTTTTTGTGGATGATTATTCCAAAAGAATTTGGGCTATTGCTTGACTCACAAAGATCAAGCCTCTGAAAATTTCAAAAACATTCAAGTTGTTGCATGAAGGTCATTTGGTCACTCCCACAAGGCCATCCGCTCACTCCTACAAGGCCATCCACTCAAAACTGGTAAGGAGTTTTCAAGCTACCTTCAATAACATGGAATCAAAAGATGGTTGACCATAGCATACGTGCCTTAGCAAAATGGCATTGCAAAGAGGCGTTCACGTATTACTATGGAAAAGGTGTGATGCATGTTAAAGGATATACATCTAGTTCCTACATTCTAGGTTGAAGCAATTCATACAATTGTATATTTGTTGAATTCGACATTCACCAAAGTGCATAAAAACATCACCCCTAATGAGGCATGGACTGAGAAGAAGCCCTCCATTTCACATCCACGAGTGTTTGGATATATAGCTTCATTAGCATTTCCAAGGTGCAAAGGAAAAAGTTGGATAAATAATCCTAGAAATGCATTTTTCTTAGATTGAAATATGCTAACCAATTTTTCGAAGGAATAACACAAAATAACCAGCAATAGAGGATTGGATTAGCGTTAGCCTCAAATCAAAATCTGAACTTGAATGGAAGATACTGAACTTGAACTGAAGAAACTACTCAACGTCAAGAATGTGCACTCAAGATCCCACTGAGGGCGAGGTGCTAACATATGACGGAGTCTAGAAATTGAAAATTAAGAACTATCAGGCGGATAACCAGCCATGAGAACAATTCCACGCTACCACCAAACAGTGGGGGGAAAAGATTACAATGAAAGCAATTCATCCGCTGCGGCGGGCATCCACAGAACTGTGGGGATTCACCACTATGAGTGGGTATAAGTTATTACAATAAAATTAACCACACTGGCGGTAAACCATCCAGGGGACTTATGTGAGAAGATACAAAAAGAAATTGCAGCAATTAAAAACTGGAACAGTACTACTGTTTGCAGTTTGTACAAATGAATAATAAGCTGCAAAATTACTTAGAAATTACAATAATCTTCAAACACAAGATGGATAGATGTTTTTCAATGTTTGTAGAACTTTCTAACAGCAGATAATAAAACAGAAATCAGAACTACTACAATCTGATACAAAACTGTGAAACTGGAAATGTCAATCTGCAACTATGAGAATCAATGAAATCTTCATAACTCACTCAATTCTTCTCCGAATGACGTGAAACGAGTTGCAAATGCACCGTACAAGTCTGGCGCCCAAGTTAGAATCCAGAAACAGCAACCAAAGTCCTTAATTTATTTGGCACGAATTCCAATGCAGCTCTAAATGGTACGGCCCCTTGAGAAAATCGACTTTGCAATATAAAATCAACAACTTCAAAATAAAATCTGATTTTTGGTGGAAGTTGGCGCCTCCAGTCAACAATTAGATTGCTCAAACACCCAGAACTAAATAAAAATCACTCAGCAAGATATGAACAGAAAACAGCTTCAGCTGTAGCAAAACCAGGAACTTCAAAACTGTAAAATTCACCAAAATTCTCAACCTTTGTTGCTCAATCTGCTAGTCTGATGTGAGAAGCAGCAATGTTCCAACTAGGTGTTGTATTTCAAACACGAAATTGGGAATGGGCTAGGAGGTAGCATCCTCGAAGCAATAGCAAAATGTCCATAGTCATTTTGACAGCATAACAGTAAGGTAATTGATGGATACCAAATGCTGGAGTCATGTCTTCATTTTATAAGAATTGAGAAACTCTTCAACTTCCTCAATGGTACGCCAAAAGACAACTATTTGAATTCTCCTTATTTTCAAATTTCATAAAATAATATTCCTCATAAAGTGGCGTCCACTTTCCTCCAAGCATAAATTCAAAAATATAAAATATTAATATCACCTTATGACAAGGCGTACCCTTCAAGTCCCCTTTTTAAAACAACTTGCAAGTTGTATCCTTAGGCCAAGGGGTGGTCAATTGAAAAATATAACACTTATGCCAATACTTAGTAAATTTCAACAATTAAGGCTTGAGAGGAAGATATTGAAACAACCAATAACATGCTCAACTGAAGTGATGACTGAAGACAACCAACTGCATACTGCCACAACTATCATTTACTAAAAATAGTAAATAAAATGAAATGCTACAAAAGCCAAGCCCATGAAACCCTAATTTCCACCTCATTCCAGTCTACGGGTTCCGGAATAGACTGAAGAATGCCAATGCTGATCACTGATGAGAAGGGGACATTACATAGATATAATTCAGAATCAAAGGGATATCAACTTCTAGGTATCGTCATTAAGAAGTTGTATCTCAATATGGATGTAATATTGACAAGGGTAAAGGATACACCACATCCTCTTCACTATCACTTATCAGCCATCAAACACCCAAAGTTACTGAGATTGAAGATAAGGACCTTGAAGACACTAACCATGTAGTAGAATAAGGTGAAGAAGCATAGGAAAAGGCTTTGTTTCCAATGGAACAATTGCCACCTCTATCTCCACCTTAGTCATCATCTCTTGTGCACAAAATTCCTAAGCAGTATTATACCAAAATGAAGGATACAAAGGCAAATCTAGTTATAGATATGTCTAACTCCAAGACAAAGCCTCGTAGCAAGTCTCATGAGGAAGTGTGTTTGATCCTTATGCACATAGTCATTTAAAATTTCAAACCAAAAGCAATGAAGCAAGCTCTTAAGTCATCCCCTTGGAAAGATGCAATGGATACAAAACATAAGGTATCGTTGAGGAACAACAATTGAGAACTTGTGATCTTCCACCAAGGAAAAAAGCTATTGGATGCAAAATTGTACAAAGCCTAGCTTCTAGCTAAAAGGTATGCACAAAAATAAGGCTTCGATAACAAAGAAACTTTTGCCCCCACTACAAAGATCAAAACTATCAATATAGTTTTTGTGATAGCAACATAGTTTGGTTGACTAGTTCATCAAATGGATGTCAACAATCTCTTAATGAAAATCTCAAATAATAAGTTTATGACTCAACCTATGGGTATACTACACTTGGGCAGCAACATAAAGAGTGCAAACTGTGAAATCGCTCTATAATCTGAAACAAATACACGTAGCCCAGTACATCAAGATTGATGAGCATCTCTCCAACAAGACTTCATCGAGAATCCCTATGATCCCAATCTCTACCTCAAAGAGAAAGTTAGGGAGATAATGATTTCTTAGTATATGTCAAGCATTTAGTCATCAATTGGGAGTTCTTCGAAAAATGATTGCAACAACTAAGACCGATCTCAAAGGATCATTTTGCATGACAGATATCAAGCTCTTGCATTATTGTGTTGGACTTGAAGTGTGGCAAAAGAATTAGATTTTTGTATCTCAAATGAAATATGCCAAGACATTGCTTGAGAAATTCAAGATGGAAGATTGCAAACCCATGTCAACACCCATGGAGACAAGATTGCAACTTTCCAAAGATAACCCATCACCACATATAAATGTTACTTTTTATCACCAATTGATTGAGAGTCTCATTACCCTGAAGCTGTCAGTTACTTTTGAGGTTTATGCGAGAATTTAAGGTTTCACACTGGAAAGCAACAAAGTGATTTTTGAGATGCATCCCTAGTACAGTGAAGTGTGGCTTGGAATACAAACAGAATGAATATTTTTATTGCAAGGATGCACAAATGCAAATGATGCAGGATTTATGGATGACAATAAGTCTACTTAAAGTTTTATTTTCTGGTAACAAAAAGAAAATCAATTAATAACAGTGTAACAAACCTCCTTGATTACACACAAGAATTTGGGTTCATCAATTGAGGATTAAAAGAAAACCAATATTGCCATCAGAATATAGTATATACATTTTTGGCTAGATTATAAAAATTGCACACAAACCAACTTATGAATTAAAAACTCCATAATTTATGAGAAACAATGCCAAATGGTACTTATCTTAACTGAAGATAAGCTATGCTAGGGTGATCAAGAGCAAAGAAAACAAAACAGAATCACTTCCACAAGGACCTGTGAGTCTTATGAATCATCCCAAATCTTCCTTATGGGATATGTGAATGGTGCAATGTATACAGCAGCAAATTTTAGTAAGAGTTTGACACCTTACCACTTTGGCAATACCTCCTTGTTACCAGGCTACACCCGACTCCGTAATTCCATCCCTATGACTCGCATATATATGATGTGCTAATAATCACCTGACTCCTTAATTCCATCCCTATGAGTCGCATTTATATGATGTGGTAATAATGCTTCTATAATGGTAACGCTGGCAAAGTGGAACTGCATTGGATTTAGTTGACCACTGAAGACTAATGAACTTCACACCTCCTTGAATATATTATATGGTATATCTTACTGCGACTCCTTTATAAAGTGTACGGCCTATCTTAAGTGTACAGAAGTCTTGAGCATAGTCGCCAAGTTTGGAGAGGTGACACAAATTCAATCAACCCAACTGAATATTGACTGGGTATAATAAATTGATCCCCTCATTGACTATGCAGTATGAAATGGTACGACACTTTCAAGGCAGAATTAATAATATTTTATTCTCCCAATCTGGACATACTGCAATATTTAATTCTGCAAATACTCCAATATTTAATTTTGTAAATACCTCTGCAAATACTCCAATAAATTCCTCAAGCCATTAATATTCTGAAATTTATCCTTTTAAAAGACTTCACAAATTTCGTTCACTAAAACACACTCACACTTTGAATTTTGGAGTAAATCCACCAAGAGATTGTCTTGGATTTTCTTCCAACCACCAGAAAAACCCAAGGGTTTCTGTCCTCAAGCTTGTTGAATCTGTAAAACAAGCTCTCCAAATTCTCTCGATAAAATGACTTCCCAAAGACAATAATAATTTCTTTTTGCACCACCTTTTATTTTTTTAATTATGTTTTGCTTTTCCCAAAGTGGCTTATTTAATAATTTACCAAGACATTTATTATAAGTCACTTTAATAACAACACCGATTAATTAAATATAAATCTCTCTAAAATGATTTAGGACAATTTAATATTTAATTAATTAAATTATTCCCTTAACTTTTCCCACCTTAGCTTATGGGAATAAAATAAGCTAGTGGATTCCACTAGATGATCACTCGGAAAAAGGGGACATTACATATGCTAACTTCAAATCTCAAAAGTTAAACATGACATTCATCACAAAAGAGGGAAAAAAATACAGATCTCATGGAATAGATTGTGAAACAAACTATTGTCTTATAATATTTTTGTTCCTTTGTATTGTTTGTCTTTCCAGGTATTGATCCTTGCCATTGCACATTAAAGTTCAGTTTATTTTAAGAGGAATGCCTTGATTTTTTATAAACAGATGTGTCAAAAGCTTGGGCTAAACTAACAGATTAGTAAATTGATACATGAAATGTCTAATCAAAATGAAGTAGGTGTCTTATAAAAAATACTACCAACTACTGAAAAATACTAACTGAGCTGAATTAAGAAATTGAAATAAACCATTAAAAAATTAATAAAAAAATTGAAGCTATCTAAAAAGGGTTTCAAATATCTACTTCCGTCTCAGAATAAAATGTATGAGTCGGGATGGAATCAGCAGTGGATGGCTTATCTTCAGCTGCAGGAACATGAGGTAAACAGCCTTCACAGGTCTCTCAGCTGCAACCTCAAGATAGCCTCTAGCATCAGGAATCTAATCAAAAACATTTCAAAAATCCGCTTCCATCTCAGAATAAAATGCATGAGTGAGGATGGAATCAGCAAAAGATGGCATATCTTCAGTTGCAGCAACATGGGGAGGTACACTACTTTCACTGGTCCCCCCAGCTTCAACCTCAAGATAGCCTCTAGCCTCCAAAATCTATCAATAGCATACTCACTTGCACTTGCCTTAACTAATTGCTTTCCTTTGTCTAGACTCCACACTACCTCTAAACATCATAAGTAATACTCCTAGGACCATCCCCAACTATTTCAACTAAAAAAATTAGTACTGCTCTCATTGTCACAAACCCCTCTTCCAATTTCTATTGCTACTTTGTGTTTGTGACCTTTTTTCACACATTGCCCCATTCAGATGGGGACCCCTAAATTGCTTTCGTTCAGTCTTTGGCTTTGGGTTTTCTCTCTCTTTTTTTAAGCTCTGTCTCTTTTTGATGTCCATGCTTGCGGAGTTGCTTGGGTCGATTGAGTTTAAAAGCGTGAATTTAGCTAAGTCGAAGAATTAGGGTTTGAGTCTCCACTGGTGGTTGAGGTCGAGGCGAAGTCAATAGAGTGAAATTGAAGGAGCTTAACATTTGTGTTGGTATGCTTCAGTAGGAGCTTCGACAAATTTACACTAAATCCAATTACGAGAGGTACTTACTGTTTTTAGTAAGTGTGAAGTACAAGCAATTAAATTGACATTTTGAGGGTGGCAGGTCCTGCCACGGCGGTGAGCACATCAAGTTACTCACATGCAAAATTTGAGCAAAAACCGACAACTTACTATTTTTAGCAGTCCAGCTTCCGGGAACAATTTCAAGGTGCAGATGCAGAGTTTTTCTTTGCATGTCTGCATATTCCTTCTGGGTTTTTCGAGACCTTCGCAACAGTATAACATGCAAAGCGAGATGACAACTTTCAGAGTTCAGCCTTCCGAGGCTATTTTTAGGGTTTGCATGTCGGGGTTTCTTTTGCATGTCGGGTGATTCCTGATGGGTTTATCGAGAGCTTCGCGATGGTGTGACATGCAAACGGAGATTCTCACTCAGTAAGGAACTTGCTATTTTTAGCAGGTATGTCCGTGCAGTAAGCTTCCCGGCTGATTCAATCCGCAGTGATATGGAACCCACGAAGCGAAAGCGAGACCATTTGATATGCATCGCGAGAGCAAATTAGGGTTTCAACCGGGCCAGAAATAGGCGTAAAAGGTCAAAATTTTCGAAAACCAGTGTAAACCACCGCGATCAGCGTCCTTCAGGCTATCTGCTGGTGAAATTTCAAGTCAAACGGAGCACTTACTATTTATAGTAAGTCAATTTGGAAACTGGCTAAAAATAGTAAATCAGGTGCATGCGTCAGTGTCGACGGATAGGTCACGTGGTGAGGAGCGCCTCATTAAAATTTCAAATCAATCGGAGCA
Organism: Sequoia sempervirens; assembly: GCA_007258455.2. Lineage (NCBI taxonomy): Eukaryota > Viridiplantae > Streptophyta > Pinopsida > Cupressales > Cupressaceae > Sequoia > Sequoia sempervirens. The sequence continues at coordinate 16,395 of VDFB02354172.1, forward strand.
ATGGAGCTATCAGAAACATGAGGTTACTATTTATAGTAAACCACCTTCAGAAACATGCTAAAAATAGCAGGGTGACTAAAAATGGCAGTGCCGACAGGACAACGAGGCTATGAGGATGCTATGTTCAAAATTTCAAGCCGTTCCGAGCTTCAGAGGTGCAAAATTCAGAGAACTTACTATAAATAGCAGGGCACGTAAGCTGGCGAAAGATGATGAAAATTTGTCTAAGTCTGGAACTTCATCCAGGAGACATGGCAAAATGCGCCAGGTGAGTAAGAAAGCATGGAAAATTTCTAAGTATGGCGTTCATCCCTCTCAGGGGGTGAAATGCGCCCAAGATGCAAAAAAGTCAAGGAGAAGTCAACGAAGTTTGTCCTGCAGGCATGCCAAAATGCGCCTAAGGAAAGCTCAGGAGATTGAAAAAAATTTCTAAGTGTAGGAAATCCGCCTCACCCCTCCAAATGCGCCCAACTTGCAAAATTCATCCTATAGCAGGGGTGAAATGCGCCCAAGGCAAGGAAGGTCAAAGCAAAGTCAAACTTTTCATCCTCCTCAAGGGGCAAAATGCGCCCAAATGCATGCATGTGAGGACAAAAAAATGGAAGGTGAAGAGTCACTCTAAAGGCGTTAGAAAAGTTTATCCTCCTCCACATCCAAAATGCGCCCAAAAGAAGAATAAGTCAACAAGTCAACATGCTTTATCCTCCAGCTACATGGAAATGCGCCCAAAGATGAAATAAGTCAAACAAGTCAAAGAAACTCGTCCTCTTGCCAGGCCAAAATGCGCCCAAGTTTAGGTGTAAAATGGTGAATAGAGATGGTAAATAAGGTGAAAAACAATCCTCAGGCGTGGTGAAAGATGGTAAAAGCTAGGCGCACTCAAGGTGTAAGGTGTTGGAGAATTTCCTAGGACGTGTGAGGTGGCAAAGATGAATTCTAGGCGTTTTTTTTATTTTCTCTCAAGTGTGTTATATGCGCCAAGGGTTGATGGGAGTTATAAGGTGTTAGAAATTTTTCTAAGGCGTGTGAAGTGTGAGAAAATAATTTCCTAAGGCGTGGTGAAGAAATATTTCAAGGCGTGATTTTAAAATGTCAAGAGTTATGCGCCTAGGGTCTCAGGAGAAATATGAAGTGAAGTGACTTGCTAAGTGATATGAAAATTTCCTAAGGCAAGGATAAATATAAAATGCGCCTAAAATGTTGAGTGGAGAATAATAAAATATTTCTAAGGCGTTAGAATTTTTAAATAAAATTGCCTTTCAAGTGTGGAGTTAAATCCAAAATGGTGAGTGGCAAATCAAGCGTGTCGGGCATGAGTAAATTTTTTCTAAGTGAAGATGATACTTCTCTCGCTGGCAGGCAAACAAAATATTTTCTAAGGCAAAGTCTCAAAATGCAAGATGATTGAAATATTTTCTAAGGCAAATATTTTCTTCTTAGAAAATACGCCTGGAGCCTCAGGGTGGTAAAATTTTCCGAAGCACGAGCAAATTTTCTCGGTGATGAAGTCAGAAATGCAGGATGAATTCAAGTTCTTCAAGAAGCTGGAGCAACAGGAAGATCACTGGCGAAGAGTGAATTTAAAATGATGAAAATAATATTTTTCTAAGGTTCAAAATTCAAAAAATTAAATGAACCCGTTCGTTGGGTACCCATGGATTCAAGGCGTTCCGAAGAAAATTGTCTTCTGGGTACTGAACATTTGCGATAATAGATGGATTTCCAAGTCTTCCGAACTTCGCCCACACTTTTTCAGTGAAGAATTTGATCAGTACTCAAATTGTGAATTTTCCTAAGGGAGAATTTAAAATTTTCTAAGGCAAAGATGAATAAAATGTGCTTTCAAGATGAATTTTCTTCGAATGATGAGTTCGAGATGAGTTGCCTAGATAATTTTGTTTGAATTTTTCAAGGATGAATTTTCCAGAGCAGAGGAGAAGTAAAATTCGAATTCAAGTGACAGGATTCCGGCTGGTGAATTAAAAAGGATGAATTTAAGTTAAATTTGTTGGAAATAAATTCAAAGATGCCAGTCAAAGTCAAGTTTCTAGAAGAATAAGATTCCTAACGTCGGGTGACAAGTGTTAGAAATACTAGAGAGGGAAAATTCGAATTCTTGAAGTGGAGTAGTGGAAGTTTAATGCACTGGCTAAAATTAACTTCTTCTAGAATTCGAATTTTGGCTATAAAATGAACTAGTTTCTCACTTGTTTTCACAGCTGAAGAAGTCGAATTTTCTCTAAGTGAAGTGTTGCAGTGAGTTGTTGCTTGAAGAGTTCGAAGTCTGAATGTTGCTGAGACTGCTGGAAGGACGCCTTGAGTTGCTGGAGAGGTACGCCCTTGCTGGTTAGAGAAGTATTTGCTGAAGATAAGAAGTGCGAATTTGCTTATTACCAGAGCTCGACTTGTTGAAGTTGCTTGTACTGAGAGGTACGACTTTGCTGGTGTTGAGGCTGAAGCTTAATTTGTTGCTGAAAGTTGAAGTTGCCTGTGCTGAAGAGGACGCCTTGCAGTGAATTGAAGTAGTTGAGAACTTTAAAAGCACGAACTTGCTAATTGCTGATTGCTGGTGTGAAGTACGAATTTGTAGAAGTCGAAGTTGCTGATTGCTGATTGGGGTGGTGAAGTGAAGTCTACTTATAAATCTTTTTCTAAGTGTTGAAGTCCGAAGTTCAAAAGAAAAGAAGCTGAGGTTTGCAAACACGAGAGTTATTGCAGCTTCTAGAAGTTGACTGCAGCCCCTATGTAATGTCATGTATCATTTTTTTTATTAAATTAAATTGCTGATGAATATTGTTGTTTGCAGATGGCTGAAGCGAGGACAACTGGAAAGGACAATGGCGCCTCCAGACAAGCAGTGATCAAGAAGCTGAGTAAAACATTCATGCCGGAGTCGAAATTCATTTCAAAGCTGGGCAAGTTGACAGACACTAACCTGGGCTCCGTCAACCTAGAAACCTTCAAGAACAGGATGTTTGGAATTGGAAGTCATCGGGCTTCAGTCACTTCGCACAACATTGTCCGAAGTGGACTATACGCAGCTGCTGGTTTCCCGCCAGCTATACAGTGTTCGGAGCTGATAATGGAGTGCGCTAATTGCTACGAGAAGGAACACCGGTCGATCATGTCACCTGATGGCCAAGTGCTTGCCAATCTTACTCCGGCAGCCATTGGCGAAGCTTTCGGGATCCCGGTACACAGGAATATGATCTACAAATCCAGAGAACGGGCTGAGCGGATGTATGCTTCTGCTTTTGAGCGATGCATGGATACAATTAATACCCACTGGATGAGCACTCCCAAGCCTTCTCGAACGAAGTTGCCCAAGCAAATCATAGCGGATGACTTGAAGCAGGAATACTGCGATCTCATCATGATGCTGAGCAGGGTTGGAGGTTGCCCACAATCATTTATTTTTGAGCCTTGGATGTTCTATTACATCAACCTCGTGCTGGAAGGAAAAGATTACGTCAATTGGGCTGCAATGATCAGTGACAACTTGCACGAGCATCTCCTGGGCTTGAGGAGAACGAAGACATTTTATATGAGCTCCTATGTCATTTATATGTTGGCACGGATGACGAAGTATAGGGGGATATCTTACAAAGAACCTGTTGGATGCGGCTCTCATCAGTTCAAAATCTATGATGCCTGTCCACAGTTGCACCTGTCAAGCACAACCCACTACAAGCGTGTCAACGACTCATTCACCATGTACATCACGAGGCTGCTTCAGGAGCGGTTGCATCATAGAATCTCAAGAGATGCCGGGGGCTAATTGCCGAGGTATGGGTGTTGGTTCATACAATTTCCGAGATTCTCTTACATTAGGCTGCAAGGTTTCTCATCATACCCATATAG
>VDFB02354173.1:0-21583 GCA_007258455.2 Sequoia sempervirens
ATTAGAATCGGAAACTAACTGCATAAGAGTGATTCTGATGAAGAATAATGATAAATGGAGCTGATCGGGTGACTTTCTATAAATAGAAACTCCCTCCAAGAATATTGGAGCCCAAACTAGAGGTTGGAAATAACATCCAAAAGCATCAAATAACTCCTCTAAACCATCTGAGCTCGTTGGTAACATCAAATTACCCTTCTGATCAAGCAAACACAAATCCAAAAAACCATCTCCAACTACAAAGCAAGAGAACCCTAAAATGGGGACATTACAGTCCGCCTTTCCCAAAGATCGCTTGTCCTCAAAAATTGCCAAGGTAACCACAATAGCAACCAACTAAACCAAAGTGTGATCCCGGGAACCCAAGTCAATCTCTGCCAATGTCCACCATGTTGTCGCTGCTCTACTCCGATTAAAACTGTAAACTCATCACATTCCACTTTCCAGCTACGCACTCAACTCTTGAGACCTAAAAAGATGAACATCACCAACCACCCAAACCGAAATACCTGCGAGGACTAAAATTTGAATCATGAAAAATCTCTTGCCAAGGCTTCTCAGTGAAGCCCACGTCTACAATCCCACTGTCTAATATGAACTTGGGCAATGCGATGTATAGTCTACTCAACCCCAAAGGAAAACTCTCGACATATCTCCTCACATTATCTTGGAAGTGATACCAATCAGTTCCTAACCGAAAGCCAATAACAATCGTGTCATTCCCGGAATCATACGTCTTGGCAATGTCATCCCGATCATAAACTGACAACCTCTCATCAACAGCTAATTCCTAGGTGTTAGGATGCTCATATTGAGCACCCCAACTCATCCAATCTATTGTAATCACCACAATAACATCTGTGGATATATCCATCAACAACTTGAACTGATTGTAGTATCCATCACTCACACTAGTGGGAGCTAGTAATAATTGCTCAAGCTTTGTAAATCCTCCCACAACCTATTGCCAAAAAGCCTGTAAGCTAAGTCACTAGGTTCAAATTCGAATTCGAGTTCGGCAACATTGAAATTTGGATGAAGTTCGACAAGGAAAAAATTCGAAAAGTATAAAATTTGGATTAAATTCGCCTTATGTAATTTTATTTTATTTTTTTATAAATATAAGTAATATATGCATACAATTGTCTAAATAGTTTTACATTGATAAATAGATTTGAATCATTACAAAAAGATGACACATTTATAAAATATAAACCATAAGAAACATGTGAAATCACGATTGTGAATATATTCTTTTGTCAAAAGGTACAATAACAGTAAAGACTTTAGAACTTCAAAACAGCTCCAAGTCATCAAGAGCACTTGGTTGAGATCATCATCTGTATCACTACTCAATTCATCATTTGCAAAGTTAGGCTCATCTACAACTGGCACTGCTATGTCTTCAAGAATTTGTTGTGAGGAAGAGTCCTTTGCTGATTTGTTTATGAGCAATTTTAAATTGCTGTGAACATAGACATGATCTCCCAACTTTCGAGACAACAATTTATTCCTCTTTTTGGAATGGATGTGGTCAAAGCAACTCCAGTTCCTCTCACAAGTTGAAGAACTTGCTCCTTGACTCAAAACTCGAATAGCAAACTTTTGTAGCTCAGGAGTTTGTGCTCCATAGGTCATCCACCATGTATGCCCAGGTACATGTGCCATGTCATATTTGGCTACTTCCATTCCACCATTCCATCCATTCCGGATTCCATTCCATGACCATTCCATTCCATTCCTTCCTTCAATTCCATTTCCATCCATTCCACTGATCAATTCCTCCATTCTTCCATTTGTTCCGGCTTCCCCAGCCTGGCATTCATGCTTTCTTAAAGCGCTGTAAAATAAAATTGATACTTGTCAACCATGCGACATGTGGTGGTTTGCATATGGCAAACTTTTTTGTTTTAGAAAGTACATTTAGAATGATTTGCTCTATGTTCTTCCCCTTAGGACCTTTAGAAAGCACTGAATGTTCCCACTCATTGGAACAAATAACAGACCTCAAAGCTGCTTTTTCTTCAACCACTCTTTTCAAAGTGATATAAAATGAAGCAAATCTTGTTTCACAAGGTCTTAACAACTCCCTGGATGCATGCTGCCTATACAGACTCGATGTGAGACGATGATTCTATATGAAATTTGCAATTGTTCTCCCTCTGTGAATAGCTTAATGTACCCATGGGAATTTAGCCAAGTCATGAAGCAACAAATTGAGACAATGGGTTTGAAATATTCCCCATTAATTTTTTCCCAAAATTAATATTCAAATCAACAACCAAACACTGATTAGTGTTAGCTCCAAAATGTAAACCAGCAAAGAAGATAACTCTAACCAAGAATGTTCACCAAGATCCCAATGTGGGCGAGGTGATAGCATATGGTCAGAGGATCGTTAGGCATAAATAGAGCTGAAAGTACAATTCATCTGCTGGTGCAGGCATCCACAAGTGGTGGGAATACTCCACTTATTTAGTGGGTGAGTTTACAACAATTATTAGGCGGTAAGCCAGCCTTTAAATCCACTCTTCCACTTATTAACGTGGGGGGAATACTGTCCACACAACCACTTATAACGTGGGGGGAAATTACAAACAAGATATATGTTTATTCTAAAACTCAACCACTCAATTGTGGGAGTGTAAAACAGATATAAAATTGCAGCAAGTAAAGGAAGAGCTGTTAGTACTACTAACTAGCTTTACAAAGAATAAGAACAGCTGCAAATAGAATAGATAATCTTCCAAAAATATTAAACAGTTAGAGTATCACTTCCTCTAACATTTACAATGATATAAGATGAAGAATTGAAGCTCAAACCAACATTATATCAAAAGCTAACAAGTCTGATATAAAAATCTGCAATCTGGAAATGTCTATCAGCAAACAGCAAACTCATAAAAATGATCACAACTCCTTCTAAATACCTCCAAATAAGCTGGAATGTTTTGCAAAGACCTTCTAGGAGGATGGTGCCCAAACTCAAACTACAAAACTGCATCAAAACTCAAGATATTATTCTTGCACGAATCCCAAAGCACTCATGAGATGGTACAACCCTATAGAGGAGCGATTTCTCTTGGAAAAATCAGAAACTTGGAATTAAAAGCTAAAAACCTCCAAATATGGTCGCCATTATCATAGAAATGCAATGATCAAATACCCATAACCAAAATAAATTCATACCAAAAGCTGTAAATGAAAACCACCTTCAGCTGTGTATACACCAGCAACATAAAAACTGAAGTTCTCACCAAAATTCACCAATTTTGAAGCACAATCTGCTAGTTTGATTGAGAAGCAGCAATAATACCAACTAGGTGTTATCTTTCAAACACGAAATTGGATTGGAACTAGGAGGTAAGCATCCCTCAAAGTAAAAAACAAGTTGTCATTCTGACAGCATAACATGAGCATAAACATTCGATAATCAGCTCTTCAAACAGCATCAATATATAAGATTTAGTTGGCAAATGAAGCAACAAGAACTCTTCAAATTCCAAGAAGTTGAATCACTTCAACTTCCAAAAGGGACGCCACCTTTTTGCCTTTTACTTTTTGAAATAATAAAATATTACTCAACCTCCTTTAGGCGTCCAACTTCACTTTGCAACAATAAAACATTTAATAAATCATTAAATGCACAATTGACCCCCTTAATGGCCCCTCTTTTAAAACAACATGAAGTTATTACTCCTAAGCGTGGGGTACAACTGAGAAACATGAAATTTGACTAAGTATAAACTCAACTCATGAAGAAAACCAAACCCAAAGCCAAACTGAAACTGATGGATAACAAGATGACTTGAGTTGAACTGCTGATGATGCCACTGCCAAAAATAGTAAGTTTACCTCAAAACCAACAGAAAGCAGAACTGAGCTGGAAGCAAGACTTAATGAAAGTGGAAACCCTAAATTCGCACATCTGAGTAGCCTATGGATTTCCGGAAATAGGCTAAAACCAAACGAAGAGCGTATGGCCAAAATGGGGACATTACAGTCCGCCCTTCCCAAAATTGTTTGTCCTCAAGCAATGCCACAACACTCCAAACTGATCCCAACAAAACAAATAGGATCCCGGGGTCCCATGTCCATCTCTGACAAACCCCACCATGCCGATGCTGCACTACTCTAATCATACAAATGACATCATTGCTCCAGAACTGCACAAACCATCCCTGCAACCTCAAAGAGATAACATGCCTGAAATTCAAACATAAAAAAATGGAAGGAATGGAATCAAAATCAAGTAGCATTTCATGCCCAATAAACTCTGAGGAATTAACGTCTGCAATGTCAATATCAATCACCATTCTGTGAACCAAAAAGAATAATCTAATCAACTCAAAATTATTCTCATCAACATAACTCCTCAAAGCAACAAACTGAGTCACCACAACAAGTGTGTCTCCATCATAGCTAATTGCAAAGGGAAAAACAATTCTTTGCAAAGTCATAACAGCTACATCATCCAAACTCCTCAAGGAAGAATAATGCCTCCTTTCAGTAACTCTGACATAATCAAGAAGCTTTTTGAAAACTTCTACCAATCTCTCCCCAAAAGACTCAAAAAATTGAACCCAAACAAATAAAGGTTCGCTGCCCCAAACACTAATGCAAGAGATTGTACAAAGGAAACCACTGGAAATGAACTTAAACATCATCCAAAATTGATCCGAATCACAATGAAACATCATTTCCCACTTTAGAGGCCATAAACCTTCACTGAAAAGAGATTGTGAAAAGAAAAAATGAATGTACCAGCTGCCCATGAAGTCTGAAATAAACCAATTAAAGTCTGATTTTAGGAAAATCAGCATACAAGGAGTTGAACAACTGCTGCAACTTTGGAAATCAGCGTTCATAATATGACAACTGTTCATGCTCAAGGTTGGAAACATTCCCTCAAGGAACTTCAACCCATTATTAAACCATCTTTTGTTCGAAGCATCTCTCCAATCCATCAATTGATGAGAAAAAGGAAGCATCGAATGGCTAGTAAAGATGGGGGCCGCATCAAAGATTCTGAGAATTGAATTCTTATCTATTCGAAGATCCTTTTTTCTACTTGCAACAATCTCCATCAAGCCTTGTTGAGAATTCCAAGCATGAATTCCCAACCACAAATAATCTCCAACACATTGGGAAAAATTCCCAACATATCTCCAAGAGCCATAGTGAAAGTCTCGAGCACACAAATCCATGTAATCAGCTGCAACCATCAATGCAAAGTTTGAACCTTTAATGACCGGCATTTTAGAATAATCACTCATCAACAAAGCACAATCTAGAAACCAAAGGGGCAAGTCGGAAAGTTCTCCCACAATTTGATGCATCTCTCCAAGACCTGACCTCATCAACCATTTTAAGATAGGTGGTACTCTTCCATTGGTTAATGCTGAGTGAAAACCAGCCAGTTCAAGTTTGAACACCATTAAATGCTCATTTACTATCCATCCCAAGAGAGTGTTGCTTGACATATAGAATGGATCCACCAACATTATCTTATGCTTGACTATAAAATTATGCATGTCAAAAACATAAAACTTCTTACCAATGCCATCCACATAGAAATTGTCAATCAACTCATAATTTAACAAATCATGTGAAGATGGTGGATTGTTGTACACAATCATAGAAACAATATTTCCTTCATCCCTTTCGTTGGTGTCTTCATAAAATTCATGCACATCTTCTTCAACTTGAAGATGCCCATCATTAGTTGCTGATCCATAGAATGTAGCGTGATGAATATCACACACATTACCAGTCAACACATCTAGCTCATGGCTGCAAGCTATCCCTTCTTGAGGCAATTTCTCTTCCCAACTCAAGAGTTCACACTCTTGATTTACCTTCCAATCACTATCAACATATTGAATATCTTTGGCATTTTGCATTGTCTCAACATTATGGAGTTCATTTATTCCTTCAACTATTTGCTTGATCTCCATTAGCCTTGTATTAGCTTCTTGTTCCAGAAGTGTGGCTGCCATAGATGATTGATTTTCTGTTTTGCAAAAAGAGTGATGAGCTAAGGTAAGATCAAGGTAAAGACGATCAAACTCTTTCTCCTTCTCTTGGTAGGCATCATAGGTCTCTTCTGCAAACTTAATGGCATTATCCCTATCTGAGAGCAAATGCAAATAATCTGTCTTTAATGATTCCAATGCTTCTTTGATAGTTTGCAACTTGGAAAGAGTGACTCCTTTAACTCCATTTTGTCTCTCTTCAAACTGAAACTTCTAGTAGAGTTCTTCAACAAAATTGTGTGTGCTATCAAATCTTGATAATGCTCTAACAATTTTTACTTCTGAAACCATTAAGTTATCCTTCAAAACTTGCAGCTCTTTAGGCCCATGATCAAAATCAGCAAAGAAGCTTTGCTCATCAAACATCAACTTTTCTGATTTATATTCTTTGACTTGATTCTCAAAATCAGCTTCCTTCCTAACAGCAATATCTTCAAACAATGAATCATTATTGATTGATGCTCTTAAATTCTTGGTAGCAACATACTCTGCTTTAGTGGCTACAACCACTTCAAAGGAATCTTTATGGAGCTTTGCCAAACAAGCTTCTTCATCAAAGACAACGTCTTCTCCAATGACTTCATAGCTTGCAATACAAAATGGGTTTTGAACTTTATCAGGATCAAAGGGAAATTTATCCCACTCAAGTTCTTTATCATACCTTGGTGCCATCTCACCAGGATCCCAAATGCAAAAGGGTTGATTGTAATGATCAACAGGAAAAAGATCTTCATGCTCCTCTTGGATTGTTGACTCATTGAATGAGTCACTCCTCATTCCATTCAAACTGAAATCTTCATTAGTAACTTCCTCCAAGAGCTTAGTTTGATGATCAAGCTCAATACCGCCTTCGCCACTGTCATCATACTGGAAATAAGAGTCATCAAAGCTGGCTGCTTTGATTAATTTATCATTTTTAACTTCAACAAACCCATCATGAATAGATGTGTTGCTGATTTTATCATTAGCATCCACATACATACCAAAGAAATCTTCTTGGTCACTTGTCATAAATTCTTCATATGTATTCAAAATTGATGTTGCCTCCTTGCACTCACCCTCAACATGTGTGAACAATTGCATATCAATAGGCACTTCTTGAGAAACCGCCTTAGAATCATTGAGAAATAACATTTTATTCCCATCCTTTGCACTAATAACTACCTCATTTTTCTGCTTGTCTTCTTCAAGTGTGGCTTCAATTTTCTCTCACATTGAATGAACAAATCTTTGATCAACAAACCAGTAGTAGAGGAATTCTTTCCTTCTTGTTCATGAATGTTTAACAAAAAAGTTAGGACGGATTTTGGAATGTCATCCATCTCATTGATAGTCAAAACTAAAATACTTCTCATTGCTGCCACTACAACCTCCTCCTGTTCACTCCAAGTTGAAATGAAGAGGTAATGGATCAAATAATATATTCGATCTTGCATACCTTGTTCAACCAGCAACATACTTGTTTTGAGTTCAGAAAATATCTTCAATATAGCAACTCTTCTTGGAAACAAACTACTTCCAGTTTCATCCAAATCTTGAAAACTCTCCACTATCATATTTAATATGATCTTCATGGTTTCAACATTATAAGGCAAATGGGGATTTACAATTCTTATTATCTCCATGAAACAAGAACAAATCAGTAGCTTGGTTTCTTCATCAGGATGCCCCAACCAATAGGGCTGATTCAAAGAATTCACTACAGGAGCTAGTGCAACTCCATTATCTCTGAAGGTGATGGCTTCACTTGTCTCAAACATTGTTCTAACAAATGAAGAATGTTCTCTTCATTTTCCTTCGACTGAAATTCTTTACCAAGTCTCTTTCCAACCATATAGAGAGTCTCTGCCAACTTCATCTCTTCTTCATTAGCCATGCCTAACTGCCAACTTCAAAATTGAGCTTAAACTGCCCACAGGTTTAATAAATGTCAATTCTATGCACGATAATCAAAACATACACGCAAAGAATATCTTTCTTCTTTACAAGCACTACAGCTAGGGCATAATGAGTTTCACGGTTCCTCAAAACCAGTAAAAAAGCATCAACCTCAGGCCACGTAAACTGAACTCTGGGCTGACCTCTGGTGAAGAATCTAATTCCTCTTTCACTCATCTATCAAATGAATCTGTCTTTCTCACAGAATGGCAAGATCTTCTTTTCTGATACGACTGAAATATTCCCCATTAATTTTTTCCCAAAATTAATATTCAAATCAACAACCAAACACTGATTAGCGTTAGCTCTAAAATGTAAACCAACAAAGAAGATAACTCTAACCAAGAATGTTCACCAAGATCCCAATGTGGGCGAGGTGATAGCATATGGTCAGAGGATCGTTAGGCAAAAACAGAGCTGAAAATACAATTCATCTGTTGGTGCAGGCATCCACAAGCGGTGGGAATACTCCACTTATTTAGTGGGTGAGTTTACAACAATTATTAGGCGGTAAGTCAGCCTTTAAATCCACTTTTCCATTTATTAACGTGGGGGGAATATTGTCCACACAACCACTTATAACGTGGAGGGAAATTACAAACAAGATATATGTTTATTCTAAAACTCAACCACTCAATTGTGGGAGTGTAAAACAGATATAAAATTGCAGCACGGAAGAGCTGTTAGTACTACTAACTAGCTTTACAAAGAATAAGAACAACTGCAAATAGAATAGATAATCTTCCAAAAACATTAAACAGTTAGAGTATCACTTCCTCTAACATTTACAATGATATAAGATGAAGAATTGAAGCTCAAACCAGCATTATATCAAAAGCTAACAAGTCTGATATAAAAATCTGCAATCTGGAAATGTCTATCAGCAAACAACAAACTCATAAAAATGATCACAACTCCTAAATACCTCCAAATAAGCTGGAATGTTTTGCAAAGACCTTCTAGGAGGATGGTACCCAAACTCAAACTACAAAACTGCATCAAAACTCAAGATATTATTCTTGCACGAATCCCAAAGCACTCATGAGATGGTACGGCCTTGTAGAGGAGCGATTTCTCTTGGAAAAATTAGAAACTTGGAATTAAAAGCTAAAAACCTCCAAATATGGTCGCCATTATCATAGAAATGCAATGAGCAAATACCCATAACCAAAATAAATTCATACCAAAAGCTGTAAATGAAAACCACCTTCAGTTGTGTATACACCAGCAACATAAAAACTGAAGTTCTCACCAAAATTCACCAATTTTGAAGCACAATCTGCTAGTCTGATTGAGAAGCAGCAATAATACCAACTAGGTGTTATCTTTCAAACACGAAATTGGATTGGAACTAGGAGGTAAGCATTCCTCGAAGTAAAAAACAAGTTGTCATTCCGACAGCATAACATTATCATAAACATTCGATAATCAGCTCTTCAAACAGCAGCAATATATAAGGTTTAGTTGGCAAATGAAGCAACAAGAACTCTTCAAATTCCAAGAAGTTGAATCACTTCAACTTCCAAAAGGGACGCCACCTTTTTGCCTTTTACTTTTTGAAATAATAAAATATTACGCAACCTCCTTTAGGCGTCCAACTTCACTTTGCAACAATAAAGCATTTAATAAATCATTAAATGCACAATTGACCCCCTTAATGGCCCCTTCTTTTAAAACAACATGAAGTTATTACTCCTAGGCGTGGGGTACAACTGAGAAACATGAAATTTGACTAAGTATAAACTCAACTCATGAAGAAAACCAAACCCAAAGCCAAACTGAAACTGATGGATAACAAGATGACTTGAGTTGAACTGCTGATGATGCCACTGCCAAAAATAGTAAGTTTACCTCAAAACCAACAGAAAGCAGAACTGAGCTGGAAGCAAGACTTAATGAAAGTGGAAACCCTAAATTCGCACATCTGAGTAGCCTATGGATTTCCGGAAATAGGCTAAAACCAAACGAAGAGCATATGGCCAAAATGGGGACATTACAGGGTTGCACATGGGCTCCAATATATTTGCGGGTACTTATTTGCAATCAGCTTCGCAGCGCCCACACAATTTGCTGCACTATCAGTTGCCATTTGAACCACATTTTCCACCCCTATTTCAAGAATGGCTTCCTCTAATATTTGAAATATATACTCAGAAGTTTTCTTGTGGTTCATGGTGTCAATCACTTTCAAGAACACAACACCTTCCGGACAAGCCACCAAAATATTTATCAATGGCCTTGGACATATATCTAACCATCCATGTAATGTCCCCACTCTAGTCAGTATCAGTAGCAGATGGGTTAGCCTATTACTTGGACCCTCGTAGGCTAATATGTTTGGATAGGTGGTCTCAGTGGCAGTTAATGGAGGGTATTGTCATTTCCATTCCTTCAGTTCAGTATTGGGTTTAGTGCTAGGCCTTTGCAGATCAGTGTTTGCCAGCTTCTGATGGCACGTCGAAATACTGAGTTTTGAGGGAGATATTAATGTTTAAGTGGTTAAGTATATTTAATTAATTAAAGAGAATATTATAAAGTTATATTCTAATTTTATAAAAAGGTGAGCCACTTGAATTATTAATAAAGTGAGATTATAATATTTGCTAAAATGGTATGCCCAAGTTGAGAAAGTAATTAAAAGGGGTATCAAACATTTAAATACATTTTTAATGTATTTAATTAATCTCATTGGAAGTCGTGCCTTTTGGAGAAAGAATAAAAGAGGCAAGAAACAAGTCGACCTCATTCATTGATCATTTGACATTTTTTCTTTGCTTCTTGATATTTGTGCCTGAGACAAGGGTTTCAACAATTTTCATCCATTGGAGAACGGGAATTCTTTAGTGATTTGCAATCTTGAAGTTATGAAAGACCAGCTGAATCATTGCTACATAGAGGGCTTCATCCTGGAGTCCATTTGTGCTTGCATCAGATTTACTATTCAGTATTTATTAGTTTTCAATAAAGGAAACGGCTTTATCATTTGGGATGCCTTATTTCCTCAGCTTTCTGCATCAATAAGGAGGCCGTACAATTCCTACAGTGGGTCGTACCAGTCACTAGGCATAACGTGGGGTTTCTAGTTGGGACATGTGAGCCAAAGGGAAGAAACGCCTTTCATTTCTGGCATCTGATTGCTCCATCATTGACGCATAGCATTCTCAGGCCTTTTGGTCCAATTTCCAGTAGGGAGAATTTAGTATCAGGAGTTGGGCGACTAGATTTGTCAGTTCTCTGTAATGCCTGGCTTGATCCAGAATTTCTTATTTAATTAAGCTCAGGACCTCCGGGTATGTTTTGTTAAATAAGATTTGCTTGTAGCAATTACCAGATCTTTAAAAATAATTGTAGTTACTCCATAATTGTTTGTTTATTCAGTTTAGTGCTAGTTTTTGCCTAGCGCACTTCTTTATTTTTTTGCATAAAATTCACCAAAACAAGCAAAAACACAAAAACAATACAGTTTAGCATCAGGGGCAGTGTTAGAACCAGCAGGGTTCTTCACAATCCATCACTCAATATGGTGCAACCTGTTGTCCTCCAAGAGGCTTTGACAGTAGCTAATTTCGTAGTCACTCTATCTTATGACCTCTGTGTTGTGACCTTTTCACACATCGCCCCATTCAAGATGGGGACCCCTAATTTTTGCTCCATTCTGGTCGTTTTGGCTTTGGTTTTTGTGTGTGTCTCTCTCTCTCTCCGTCTGTCTCTTTTCTATGGTCTGCTTCCTGGGGACGTTCCCGTCTGCAAGCTTCAACATGAATTTGGCCAAGTCTGAAATTAGGGTTTGTGTCTTTCCAGCCAATTTGAAGTCAAACGAGGTGAATACATTGAAAATTGAGCTTAACATTGTTGTCAGTATGCTTCCAGCAGGCTCTCAGCAAAAATTTATCAGATTCCGAGGTACTTACTATTTTTAGTAAGTGCACAATTCAGGGCAATTTGTCAGCACTTTTGAGATTCCGACTGATCTGCTTTGCGACCGAGCCGCGTCCGAGGGCTACTTTCGTGCAAAATTTGGCGAAACGAGGCGAGCTTACACTATTTTAGCAGTCATAGGCTTAAATACGAATTCCGAGTGCGAGATCGCGAGAGTTTCTTTGCATGCATATTCATACAGGTTTTCAAGACCTTACATAGCGATGTAACATACCGTCGAGATGACCACTTTGAGATTGACCCAGGGGCTATTTTAGGGTTGCATGTCGAGGTTTCTTTTGCATGTCGAGTTCACGATGGGTTTTGAAACTTAGCGATGGTGTGACATGCAACGGAAATTCTCACTTTCGATAAGGAACTTGCTATTTTAAAGCAGTGTCGACGGTAGCTTCCCAACAATTCAAGGAATCATGAGGCGTCAGCGATTGCCCACCGAAACCGCGGACAAAGCGAGTTCATTTGATACGCATGCAATGCAAATTAAGGTTTCCAGCTTCAGAGCCTAAAAATAGGCATCAAAGGTCAAAATCTTCGAAATCCGGTGTAAACCACCGCGATCAGCGTTCTTCAGGCTATCTGCTGGTGAAATTTCAAGTCAAGCGGAGCACTTACTATTTATAGTAAGTCAAATTGGAAACATGCTAAAAATAGTAAATCAGTTGCATGCATCAGTGTCAGCCAACAGGTCACGTGGTGAGGAGCGCCTCATCAAAATTTCAACTCAATCGGAGCATGGGAGCTATTAGAAACAAGAGGTTACTATTTATAGTAAACCACCCTCAAAAACATGCTAAAAATAGCTGGGTGACTGGAAATGGCAGTGCCGACAGGTTGATAAGGTTATGAGGATGCTACGTTCAAAATTTCAAGTTGATCCGAGCTTCGGAAATGCAAAATTGAGAAGACTTACTATAAATAGCAGGGCACGATACTGGCGAAGGATGATGAAAATTTGTCTAAGTCTGGAGTTTCGTCCAGCAGGCCTGGCAAAATGCGCCCAGATTGATGAAGAGGCATAAAAAATTCCAAGTATGAAGTTCATCCTTCTCAGGCCAAAATGCGCCCAACACAAGTGAGTCAAAGAAAGTCAAAGATTTTTTATCCTGCTCTCATGTCAAAATGCGCCCAAATGCAAGGTAGTGGCATACAAAAATTTCTAAGTATGAGATTATCCACCTCATGCCTCCATTTGCGCCCACTCACAAGAAAGTCAAGGAGGGTCAAAGTGTCTCATCCTTCACACTATCTAATATGCGCCCACATGCTAGCAAGAAGCAAAAAAAAATTTCTAAGGCAAACTTGTCCTCCTCACCCCTTGAAATGCGCCCAAAAGGAGAGGAAAAGTCAACAAGTCAAAACATTTTCATCCTCCACCCCCTTTGAAATGCGCCCATGCTTTAAACTTCATCCGCCTCACTATGTGAAATGCGCCCATAAGGCTAAGAGGTCAACAAGTCAACAAAAGTTCATCCTTCAGCTTATGCAAAATGCGCCCAAAACAGATCATATGATGACAAAAGTTTTAAATTTTTCTTGACCCCACCACATATGCGCCTAAGGAAAAGATAACGCCTATGTGGCATCCCCTTGAAATGCGCCCATGCTTAAAGTCAAAAGTCCACATGAGTATCTTGGACGCGCCATGAAGACAAGGTAAAGTGGAGTAGAGGAAAAGGAGTTAAGGCGTTGAAGGCATAAGGTAATAAAATATTCCCCATGATGTGCCAAATGCGCCAAGACACAAGATGAATAAAAGGAAATATGTAAGGCGTGGCTGGTATCCTCTGGCATGTGCTAGGCGCCAAAGGTGATGAGTGGTAAGGTGTTAGAAAATTTTTCTGAAGCATATGAAGTATGAAATAAAGTGCTAGGTGTGGTAATATTATTCTCCAAATGCTATGCGCCAAGGGTGGCAAAGTGAAATAAAGTATAAGAAGGGTGATGAAATATTTCTCTAAGGCGTTGGAAGTGGAGTCTTCTGGCAAGTGTAAAAGAGGAGAGGTTTAATATGCTAGGCGTGGTGAAATACAAGTTGTTGGTAAATATTGCTAAGGCGTTGAAGTTGCAAAGTGATAAAATTTCCTCTAAGGCATTGGAGCTCCAAAAATATTTTTCAAGTGTGAAGTTAAATACGAAGTGGTGGCTAGAAAATAAAATGTGCCAGGCGCCTTCATGAAAATTTTCTGAGTGAAGTTGGTATTTTCATAGGCAAAAGTGGATCGAGCTGGATATAAAATTTTTAAGGCAAAATTTTCCAAAGAGATGATTTAAAAAAATTTCTAAGGCACAAAATATTTTCTTCCTCTAGAAAATGCGCCTAGACTCTGAAGAGATAAGATTTTCTTGAAGCACGAGCAGAGTTGCCAGAGATGAAGTCACTGATTGCCAGCTGCACAGAATTGATACAAATTTTCCAAGTCAGAGCAAAATTCTCATAGGGGATCGAAGAACGAGGACAAAATTGTTGAAGAATAATTTTCTAAGGTTCAAAATTGAGGAGAAATAAAAATGGGCAGATTCGTTATTACCCATGGAGTTCGATGGATGCGGAGAAAGAGTGCTATTACGGGTATCGAAGATTATCGATGAGGAGTTGATTTTAAGGCCTTCCACAGCTTGTCGAGAATTTTGGGATGAAGATTTTAAGTGGGCACCAGGTTGATGTATTTCCTAAGGGAAATTTGAAAATTTTCTAAGGCAAAAATGAAGAAAATGTGTTTTCAAGGTAAGATCCTCCAGACGATGAGTTTGAAAGGAACTGCCTAGGTAAATTTGCTTCAATCCTTCATGAAGATAGTTTGCCAGGCGAGAATGAATAAAATCAAAGGTTATTCGGGCTCCGGCTGGTGAAATGGTACCTCAAAGATGAAGTTTAATACAAGGCATGAGTTTTGAGCATAAAGTTGGCGATGAAGCGGCAGAAGGACGTGGTCGAGGTGAGTGGAGTTAAGTTTATACCATGGAAGTATTCCTAGTAGCTTCTCTCCTTGCTTGTTTTCTTGGGGAGAGGCGTTGAAGCCTAAGCGATGACTTGAAGTGGAAACACGATGAAGATGAGTTTCAATCTCGAGAAGGAAGAAATTTGCAGAAAATGGCTAAAGTGTTAAGACTTAGTACTTGAGAAGTGGCGAAGATGAAAACCCTCAAGTGGAAGAAATCAAAGAACAACGCCAAGAAAGAAGATCGAGAACAGTGTGAACGCATCTACAAATGGAATCTTCTAGAAGGATGATGGTGGACATTATGGCGCATTTATTACCCCTCTCCTCTGTGGCGGTTTTAGGGCAATATTATTTAGAGTGAGTGTACGATTAAAGCCCTCTATTGATTGCTTAACCCTAGCGTCTTTTGGGACTTGGCTAGCTATATAAAGAGAGTCCCCTCATTTGTAGTCATTAAATTAGATTAGACATTGGAGTAGTAGACATTGAGAGAGTATTAGCATTAGAGTTGGATAGTGTAGCATTGTAGAGCATTTTTGCATAATTTGGAGAAGAGAGAAAGTTTTCCCTTTGAAAACTTTTGAGGAGATTGTTGTGTAACACATTTTATGATAATAGATCTTTTCATTGATGATGGAATTCGTCTTGTCATGAAATGCTAGCAAGGTTTCTTCTTCCTTTCATATCCAAGTAGCTTAAATTCATGCAAGTAGCTTACTTTGGTGTGTGGTGTTTTATTGAGATAGCTTCGCTTTATTCCATACCACTAGCGGCTTGTTGATGATAAGTCTGCCTTGTGTGGTCAACTGGACATTACATTGAGTTTAACCCGGTTGTGATTTATATGCTTATATGCGTCGTTGTGATGGTGTATGCATGTTAAGTCATAATTTAGACATCTTTACTATTCCTTGAAGGTGCACCGATTTTCTTGAGGCTGTCAGCCGGAGGCTAGAGTGAAATCGGTTGATCTATTAGTGGCTCCACATATCCTGCATTTAGAATAGAACATAAACTTCTTAGGCCCTACACCCTTTTTAAATTAGGTTCATTTCGGTTAAATTAGGAAACTAGCGACTCACACATAAATCATTTGAATCTGCAGCCCTTAGTCTCTGTTTTGTTATTTGTTAGCCGTCGAACAATTGTATAAGTCCTTGACATGCAGTAATATCACATCCCTGAGCCAAAGCCGGAGCCTATTAAGCACTCAAGGAACCTTGGAGTTGAAACTTGTAGTCTTATGTAATCTTAGCATCTTTGAATACTTTGTTCAAGGAGGATAAGCGTCCGTTGGAAGACTTTATTACATGTTGAGTAGGTCTCAAGAAACCACGTCAACACTCTGCAAAAGAGTTGTCCTGATAGCCTCTGAACTTGGGGCTGTGTACCCTTTGCCAAACTTTGCAATTTTGTGAACTGCATTATGAAAATGTGGATTTCTCACAACATTGAATGGAATAGCATTTGTGTAAAACAAATCAGCTACTGCATCATCCACCTCCTGTTTCTTTGTTGGTTTCCAAAACTTGTTCAATGTTCCACTCCCTTTTGATACACTCACCGGCTTGGGTAGATTAGAAGAGGAAGACATAACAAATGTGAATCTAGATATTTCTCCAATCCTCTGTTTCTTGTGTGCCTTCCTCATTTTTCCTACAATTGAAGTGGATTGCTCTTTTTCTAGAATAGCTCTAAGTTTTGGAGTAACATCTGTACATGCAATAACACCTCCCCTTGCACCCCTTGTAACACCAAGCAAGTGGTCCATAACCCTTGTTAAACTTCCAACAAGAGTATGCAGGCATAGTTTACAACTGACATTAACACTGTTGTGGGTCACATGCTTCCATGCCTTAGAGGTTGATTTGTTTGGAGCCATTAAATGAAAATCTACATGTTTCAAAAGAAAAATAATATTTAGTATTTAAAACATTAACTGTTTTACAATTTAAAATAAATAAAATAATCACATAAAATTTACTAACATTTATTATCAAAAATTTAAAATGCATCTACTTTATATATATTTAATTTTTTAATAATATATTCTAAAATCTAAATAATGTACTATATTATATGATATATAAATAATATTAAATATTATGATGCAAATCTTGTTTCCTAATCTGTTAACGCTTGCTCTTACAGTCAATTTTCCATGCTTATTTTTTAGGTGAACAAAATTTGTTACAATACCACTTAACACATGTCTATCTGCATGTCACCATTTATGGCTCTAGACGGTTATGATGCTCCTAATTTATTGGATCTGCTCTTTGAGGACAGTAGAGTGCCGAGTGCTAGAGATCTCTTGCAGGATAGTCAGGATATTATGCATTCTTTGAGAGATAATATTTAGAGGGCACAAAATCAGCAGAAGCAGCATGCAGATCAACATAGGGTGGAGCAATTTTTTGAGGTTGGTGATATGGTTTACCTCATGCTGCAGCCGTATAGGCAATCCACTCTTAGGAAGAGTGGAGCTGAGAAGCTCAAGCCACGTTATTATGGTCCTTTTAGGATACCTAGACGTATAGGAGAGGTGGCTTATGAGTTGGAGCTACCGGCAGATAGCAGAGTGCATAATGTATTTCACGTGTCTCGCCTCAAGAAGGCATTGGGACACAATGTTATCCCTTCTACTACTTTGCCACCCCTTGATGAGGAGGGGAAGTTGATTTTAGTTCTTGAGGCTATCATTGATTCTAGAGAACGATGTTTACGAAACAAAGTCATCAAGGAATATTTGGTTAAGTGGAGGGATTTGCCGGTAGAGGATGCTACACGGGAGAGAGAGGATATCTTGTAGCATCCAGAGCTGAGATTGCTTGGGGACAAGCGATTTCAGGGAGGGCGAACTGTAATATCCCCTTCTTAGCTCGCTTCAGTATCTCGATGGATTAGCCTATCATCTGACACTCGTAGGCTAATGTTGTTGATTAGAGGGTCTTGTGTGGGAGTTATCAGGTTCTTCGGATGGCAATTGATGGTGTTTTCCTCTTAGGGACTTGGTGATATTCAGGGTTTTCCTTCTGGAGGTGATTTGGACTCAGATTTTGCATACTTACTATTTGTTATTCAGTTGATGGAGTCCAGTTTTACTATTTTTGGTAAGGCACCCAGGTGAGTAGAGGATTTAGTGGGCTACCTCCTTGCAAGTGGAATTGATTAATATTCACTATTGTTGGAGTTATGGCATTTTATTATTATTAAAGTGGTACTTTAATAATGATAATTAATTATTAAAAAGTGAATATTATAATGACTATCTGACTTTATTATTAAGGGGTTATTTAAAGGATATAAAGTCAAATAATAAAGTTATTGTTTTGAGAGCCCAAGTGAAGATATGTTATGAAGTCAACAAAAGCAAATATGATTATTATATTTTAATGTTTAAAAATCACTTGGGAAATCGTGCCATCTCAAGAAGGTATAAAAAGCATTTTGAAAAGCATTCATTTCATTCCAACACTAATGAAAATTTGGAGAATTCATGCTGAGAGGTGAAACCAGGGTTTTGCTGCATATTTGATCATGGAGAATGTGTTTTCTCTCTGATTGTGCATCCCGTAGGTGTGCAATATCACCCAAAGGTTGCAGTTATCAGGTGGCTTTGCTTATGAAGTCATATTGTGCAAATTGTGAAGTTTATTTCAGGGTTTGAAGAGTAAATTGTTTGTGATCAGCATTACATCTGCTGAGAAAGGTTTTTATTGCTGATTCTAAGCTTGCTGGGCTGTACAAGCATCATTACTAGGCCGTACTAGTGTTCTTTTGCTGGGTCGTACAGCTTCTAAGGGGTGGCGTATGAACACTAGGCTGAAACGCCTAGACTTTGGGCTTCATTCCTCCTTCATTAAGGGCGGCGAGGTCATAGCATTAAGTTTGATGCATTATTATTGTGGAGAACTCAATATTTCAAGCTAGGCGTCCATCTATGAGGGTTTACCAGCTGCTGTTTCAGATTTCCAGATTTGCATTTCATGTTGCTATGGCTATCCGTGTATGAGATTATTGTAAAAGCCTTCAATAATAAATCTGATTTGAAATCTATTAGTGTTTGCTTCAGCATTTTGTCTTTTGCATCTATTTGTATATATATCTATATATCTTTCTTGCATTTCCTGGCATTATTCCGCAAAAACACAAAAAAGAAAAAAACAAACAAAACCAAAAAAAATCAGTCAAGGAAGTTTCAGTTAGCAAGTATTTCAGAACGGGGTGGGATACTTCATTAACTAAGTCTTAATGTGAAAGGTTGTTTCAAATCATGAAGGTCACTTACATGCAAGTTTCTATTTTTAGCATTGGTTGCATTGGGCAATCGTCATCTCCAACTGTGGTTATTTCTAGGTGATGGATATGAGCCTATTTTATGCTTTTATACTAGTTTGCTTAAAAAAAAAAATTATTTTCTTTCCCTACAGCTAAGGATATAGGGTTGCTTTAAAGCAAGTCTTTTTGGGATATTTAATTGTTATTTCTTAAATCCCTAAAAAGTTCATTATTGTATGTAATATCCCCATTTTAGTCAGTTTCAGGAGCAGTTGAGTCAACCTATTTCTTGGACCCTCGTAGGTTGATAGGATTTGGTTGGGGGGTCAATGGCCGTTTTTGGTGGGTATTGTCATTCCCACTCCTTCACTTCAGTATTGGTTTCGGTACAAGCGTTTGTATCTCAGTGTTCGCCAGCTTCTGACGGTATGGGAAAATACTAAGTTTGGAGGGAGTTATGAATATTTCTGTAGTTAAGTTAATTATATAACTTATTGGTATATTATAAAGTCAAATTGACTTTATAAAGTTAAAAGCCACTTAAATATATTATAAAGTGATAAAATATATCACTTAAGTCAAAAAGGTGCACTCACTTTAAAAAGTGAATTTAAAAACTATTGAAAAGTATTTAAATGTCAAAAGTGTGGCTTTTTGGAAGAAGTGCGTGACTTTGTGGAAAAGTGTGCCTTTTTGAGATATAAGGGAGAATTGGCAATTCAAACTCACTTTTGATCAGTTGACATTGCTTGTTATATTCTTCTCTGTGGTTTTTGTCTGAGGACAAGGGTTTCAAGAAATTCTTCTTTGGAGAGCGAAAATTCTTCATTGATGTGTGATTGTGAGACTGTGGAATACCAATTGAATGGTTGCAACTGTGGGAGTTTCATACGGGAGTTCATCTGTGCTTTCAGAGTTATTCTATTCAAAAGTTTATAGGTTTAAATAAGAAGAGGGCTTACAGATTTGGGACGCCATCTTCACCTTTTTGCTGCTTTCAATAAAGATTGTTCTTCAACATTCAGAGGCCGTACTTTTGCCTTGAAGGGCATGTCCATCTGGGAATGGCGTGTGAAGCTGGGAGCTAAAGCGCCTCTCTTTTGGCTCATTTTTGGACTTCATCTTGGGCGTCCAACCTTCTCAGCAATTATTCTCCAATTTCTGCATGGGAGAAAGTAGATCCAGAGCCTAGGCGTTTCATTTATTCAGTTTCAGCACATCTTGCTTGGCATGTGCAAAATTTCTTCATTTAAATAATCTGGAGGGTTTCGGGTATGTCTTTTGTATGCAATTTCTTTGTATGAATTGTCTAATCTGCAATACAATTACAGTTTCTTAGATTTAGCTTTAAATTTAGTTTTATCTCCATTTATGCTTGGCGCACCACCTACTTCTGTCTACAATTCTTCTTAAAACAATAAGAAAAACACAAAAACAAATCAGTGAAAGTCAGAGGTTGAGCTGGAGCCAGTTGGGCTCATCACAGTGGTATCAGAGCTTTTAATCCTGCCAACCTGGAGGGTTAAACGTTCATATGCATCATAATTAGTTTGGGCCACACAGGTTTTACTCACGTAGGAGACCAGGGTTGTAGACAAACCAGTTCCCGTTTGAGAATTAGACCATTTGATAATTAGTTCGAAGAGGTACCATTGGAAAACATGGGTGATAGGAATGATGGCGAGCCACACAGGAATCCTGGTAACAATGAGGATCATGAAGCCAAAGACATACTGAGAGGGCTTGTAGCTGGCTAGGAATAAGTGGCGAATGTACTACAACAACTTAGTACAAACATAAATAATTTGACTGTTCATAGAAGACTGAATTTGGAACATGAGGAAGGTAGTGTACAGGGAGGCCCACGGAGGACAATAATTCCTACACGTACCTATGACAGACCTACTCGCCCTACCTTTGTCAGGAATGAGCCAGAAGAGGGTAATGAGGATGAGGAGGAAGTTAACGTGAACTTTGGAGACAATATTATGACTCTACATGATGAGTGGGATGCCTTGCCACAGAGAGTTAAGGATCACCTTAACTTTGACAGGTTTCTAACACAAAAAAGAGAGCACAGCCAAAACAGGACAAATAAGAGACCTTGGCACAGGAACAATGATCTCAGACATGCTACCAGTAAGCTCACACTCACCACCTTTGATGGCAGTGGCAGAGTCACAGCTAGAGCTTGGGTTAGCAAGTTGGATGCATTCTTAAACCTACATCCTATGGCAGAAGAGGATGCCATAAAGTTCGCAACTCTGCACTTGGATGGCGTAGCCCATGACTAGTGGCACTATGGCATGGTTACACTACAACATGACAGGATCACAACTTATCAGGAGTTCACAAATAGGTTGGTTGAGAGATTCGACCAATGAGAACCAGAGTTATACTTTAGAGATCTCGCTCAGCTGAAGCAGTTGGGTAGTTTAGAATCCTACA
>VDFB02354174.1:0-17923 GCA_007258455.2 Sequoia sempervirens
AAGTTTGTTGATCTAATAATACCAAATTAATAAAAGATATTATCTTTATTTGTTTTTATTTTTTATTTTTTAAAATCATTTAATAATAAGTTTGTTTGTTTTTTTAAATAAAAATATTTTTTATGATTTGTTTTAATGTTTTATTGTAGATTTAAATGCAAGTTAATAAAGTTGTTGAGGTGGCTCACTTATAAGAGCTTCTTGACCATTGGGTAATGTCTTTTGTTCTATTCTTGAAGTTCCTTTGCCTCTCTCTTTTCTCAAAGGTCACTTCCCTTCTCATGGGTGCTATCATGGACATTGCCTCTTTGCTCAAGGCAATTGAGAGAACTACTCCAAACTTCTCCCTCAACTGTGAGAAGGGTTGTGGTCAATGGGGCTAGTCACGACCTACTCTTCAATACTACACCTATCAACCACTTGTGAGAGGAACTTACGGGTGGCATGTTGAAGGTGCTTCTCGATAGCTAAGTTGATTCCAACAAATTCCTTCAAGTAGCTCTTGTCATTTCCCCTATTCATGCAACTAAAGAAAATAACAAAGAAAAGGATACTGACAAGTGGGATCTTCTCATGGACACTCCAAATCTCATTGATGTATGGGGTAAATGGAATGACTAGGATCCTCCTTCCTCACCAACTACCCCCCACTACTATTGCTCTCCTTGTTTAGTGTCATGTATAAAATTTAAAGGTGTGACTATTTCCATCCACTTTTTTAGTGAATATGTATCACTATTTTATAAATGGTAATATAGACACCTATTTGTCAAAATATAAAAAATATTTTAATAATGTAGAGGAGAAATATATTATTATTATTTTTATTTTTATATTTTATGTTATTTTGTGTAAATGTTTCTATATATAATTTTAATACATTATTTATTTATTTTTATTTTTATTCTAAACATAAACTCATCTCTTTAATTGTACTACATTTTATTTTATTACATATTTGATCTAATTTCTAATAATTTTCTCATCTTGAATGAAATTGTACTTACGATTTTATTTCCTAAACTAAATTTAAATTTCATGTGATTTGGTCTTCAATTTTCAAGATTTGAATTCTTATTTTGTTGACAGTTAAAAAGTTTAAATTGTGTCTAAGATTATGTATATAAAGATATCATTATAAGATACTTTCACTCATTAGCTATCAATTAAGAGAAGAATCAAGCTTTAGTCATCATCCACTAGCATCAAGCATTAACAACAATCCACTAAAAACTATTGTAAGTCATTGTTAACTTAATGATCAAAAGTCTACCACAAATGGATCTATCAAAAATGGTGACACACCTTCCTATATTAAACTTCAACAACATCCAACTATCAACTTATCAATATTCATTGTCACTATTTATATGGATACTCATTGTCATAGTTATGTGTCTTTACCTTCATTAACTCAACCTAGGAGTTTGACTAAGGGTTAAGAAAGTTTCACACTTCAACACTTACATAACAAGCCCTAACATATTTTTCACCACACTTTTTGACATTTTTTGTAGGCACTAAATGTATATTTCTATATAAGATGAAACCACAAAATCAAGAAAAAATTGCATTAACTAGACTATATCATACGTGAGTTTCTATCTCAAATTTTTAAATTCACAAATCTCGATCATCAAAAAATTTCATCATTTATCTAATTGTATATTTTTTGTATTAATAATAGTTTGAGCGCCCAAAAAATAGAGTTCCAGTCCAATGTGCTAACATAGATTAATAGCTATACCTTGTATAGTAGATTACTTACAATATGTTGCCTATATATTTCACTATACAATATTTTGTCTTTACTTGCAATATGTTGCCTATAAATTTTGCTATACACTAGCATAGAACTTAAGCTACCAACACTAGGTGGGCCATGAGATTGAATCTAAAGTTATACAAAATTATGCAAAAAAGTGTAAAAAGAGACATAGGCTATGAAAAATCTTGTTCAAGAAGATCGTCCCATGTTCCCATTTTCACTATAGGAGCACATGCTGCCCCAATTAGTAAGGGTGTTTATGGCTTCCATCTCTTGATTTGAGAAAGCTTCTTCTAACTCTTGGTTGTCATTGGTAAGTAGCCTGGGTGCCCTGTAAGCTAGGTTCACCTCCTTATCAACATCTTTGATCTTTGTTTTATTAGCATCTTTGTCATTGTATTCCTTCGGAAATGCTTATAATGCTTTCATGAACACAACTAAGGACCAAGGCAGGTTGGCCTTGTTTCCATGAGTGGTCAAACTTGACTTCGTGTTGGTTGATCAAGACAATTCCATCTTTGAGCAGCCTTAGGAATTTTCTCTTCGCTACTTCCATTGTAGCCACTACCTATATTGTAAGATTAAAATGTGTGAGCCTTTTTAGAGACTCGATAAGGACCCTCCAAAACCCACTAATTTTTTTCCTCGTTCCTTGCCTTCCATATACACCATATAATTTTAGATGAAAGAGAAAACCAAAACATATGCAGTTCCTTGCTCAAATTTTTATCATGGCTTAATACAATTCTTTTCCAGTTCACCTTTCCATTAGCATCCCAAATTTTTTGATTATCACAAAACATTTTCCAAATTTCATTAGCAAAAAAAATTCAAAGAAAATGTGAGTGATTATTTCTGGAACCCTGCACAAGCTGCAAATATCAATATCAACATGATTTATTTTGTAAGGCAGTCTTTGCAAAAGTAAGAACCATCTAAAACAAGCTTTCTTTGCATCTATACCATTTTTCCAAATTGAGATAAAAGCTTTTTGCCATGTATTACAATCATAATTAACTTTCCAAACCTTGTTAAGGTGCTCAATGGGAGGATTGGAACAAATTAGATCCTTGTAAATGATTTTAGTTTTGACATCACTGAGAGGGGTGGAGTCATCCCAAACAAAGTCGGAGAGTCTAGGCTCCCTATTGACAATGTTGGGGTTAAGATTGAGATTCTTGCAAGCTTCCTTGAGAACAATGTAGGTCTTGTTTTTAGAGAGGGGGAGGTCAAATTTCTCCTTCACTTGATCCCAACCTATCAACACCCCATCTTCCAAAATGGCATTAAATGTTCTAATGCCAACTTGATGCCTTTTTTGTAGAATAACCCTGCAGTAGGGCCAATACTTTTCCATTGTGCTCTAAGTTCCACCAAATAGAGAGGTTGGGGCGAACAAGGTTTTAATTGTAATCAACCAACGAAGTGCACTTGACCTTCCCCCAACTAACTCCCAAGCCTTCCAAATGGTTTTGAACACCATTCAGCCAAAAGGTACAATAGGGTGCTTAGTAACAATCAGGTCACTAAAGGAGAGGGCCTTCCAGGACTTAGCCATTTTCGATACAGCTTCCTTGATGTTGTTTCTGAACAACACTTTCCACGATTCATCACCTTCAAGGGATTTTAGAATCCATTTTCTAGCTAGAGCAATTTCATGTTTCTTAAGATCCTTTAGGCCTAATCCCCTATTGGGTTTTTCCAAGCAACACCAGTCCCATTTGACTGAGTGTGCTTTCCTTTTTCCTTTCCCATCAAACCATAGGAATCCTCTAATCTTTTTTTGTATTTCATTCACCTGGTAGCTGTTAAAAAACCAGACCAAAGAAAAGTAAATGGAGTAGGACATAATTTTCTAGCAGATTTGGATCCTCCCTGCAATGGAAAGAAATTGCATGTTCTAGCCATCAAGTTTCTTCTCTAGCTTAGCTTTGATCCATGTCCACATTTCCTTCAGGTTAGGACTCATAGAGAAGGGGATCCCCAAATATCTCACTTGTTTTTGGGGCCCGCCTCATTGGAATTCAAACCTATGGAGCCATTCAGGTGGAGCTTCAGACCATCCAAGAAGTATGAATTTAGTTCTAGAAATTTTGGCTCCTGAGGTAAGGCAGAAAAAGTTGAGTTTCTCAAGTAGATTGTCTAAGTTCCCTTCTTGAAGATTGATGAAGATAGCGGTATCATCAAAAAATTGTATGTTAAGGAGCTAATTCTCATCAATAATTATTAGCCCATTAACTTTGGGGGAGATTTTGGAGTCTCTTAGGATATAGTGGAGAGCATCTGATGCAATGACAAATAAAGTAGGAGTAAGGGGCACCCTTCCTGATTAATCTTTCCAAATTAATAACCTCTAAAAGTGAATCATTGGCATCTGCCTAAGCAATGGCATCACTTAGCAAGGTGCCAACCATGGAGAAAAAAGCTTGGGGGAACACAAATGCTTTCAAGTTCATTCTAAGAAAAGGCCATTCTATCCTATCATAGGCTTTTTCAAAGTCTAGTAGGAGTATAAAAGCATCTTGGACAGATCTCCTTTCCCAATCCATGGCCTCCCAGCTCATAATCATGTTCTCAAGGATATATCTTTCCTTGATGAATCCTGTCTAAGTTATGAATTTTGGGAGTACATTAGTGAGTCTCAAGGCCAAGATATTTTCCAACACTTTGTAAGAAACATCAATTAGTGTAATGGGCCTCCAATTCTTTATTAGTGTTTTATCCCTTTCCTTTGGAAATAGTTTGATGAGCCCTTTGTTAATGTCCTCTCCTAGGGAGCCTTTGCTTAGTGCTTCCATGTAGACTTGGTGCAAATCATCACATATCCACTCACTAAAAGTCTTAAAGAACTCAACCAACATCCCATCCATTCCAAGCAATTTGTCATTATTCATGGAGGTTGTGGCCTTTTGAATCTCTTCTCCAGTTATGTTGCTTGAGAGAACTGCAACATCTTCCTTGGATATTTTGGGTGCAACTCCTAGGGTTTCTCCGGAAAGTGTTGTGGGGGAGGCCAGCCCTCCCCTATGAAGGTTTTCTCCATTTGGCTCTTTGTTCCCTCTTTTTTGTGTTCTCATCCTACCCTCCAATCTTTTTTTGCATTTGGGTGTTTTTGTTTTTCTAGGTTGTGTGTGTAAACTCTAATGAAGGGGGGCATGTCCCCCCAAGACCCTCCCAACGACATCACTAGGGATGAAGCCACATTCCAGGGGCCGAAAAAATCTTTTTGTGATGTTTTCATCGAGGAGAGGTCGCTTTCCCTGATAATGCAAAGTTTTTTATCATTGAAAGCAAGGCTGAAGATTCTCAAAATGATGGAGGATCATAAGGTAAGTTCCCTCTTGACACCGCTCTAATTTCTCCTAACCCTTAAATGCATGACACCATGATTAAAGAAAGAAATAGGATTTCAAATGTTGCTTTATTTTTGGTTGTCATTGATGTGGACAACCTTCTTGCTAGAAAATTTCTTGAAAACTAGCTAAACAAATTTTGGAATAAAAAAACACAATGTCCAAATCTCACTCTGTCGGATGATATAGCGAGGATTATTTTTATTTTTTGTTAAAACCCATGAAATGTAAACAAAAATCCTTAACAAACCCTATTGGAGCATAAGGAAGAGTGTATTCAGAGCCCTCGTGTGGTCACATGGGTCCAACTACAATGAAATCCTAGCCCTTTCATCACCTAGATGAATCCTAATCAAAAATGTCCCTCACGATTTTTGGTCCTACATTCTATAGGTCCTTGCACCCTTTGAAAATATGCTAAGAGTGGACAAACCTAAAATTCCACTTCTTGAGATGAATGCACGCACTCTTATCTCGCTTCACCATGGGGTAGAATTTCTAGGTAATATTGGTATTCTATTCGATGAGGCAAGGCATCTTTTCCCTGTGGAGTTTTTGGGAGGGCTAGAATGTTACTACCTCTACAAGTGTGATGGGAATATTAAGTAAAGCCCGGCCCTTATTAGAAGGAAGGAAGCCTCCCTGCAACCCATCTGCTTTTGACTAACTCGCTAAGCCCTTTGAGTCTGCTTGGCCTGAACCTATTTCCCTCGCCGATGCTAGTCCCGAGGTTTTGGCTTTGGCTCCCTTTGTGCCTTCTTCCTCTGCACGTGTCTCTACCCTGGTCGTCTCCTCCCCCCAAACCGAGCATGTTGCTCCCACAATTGGCCTGGTTGCATCCCCCTGTGCCTCGTCCTGTCCCCATTCCTCTATTTGCTCCAAAACCTTGTCCCCTCATTCCAAAACTTTGTTGTTGGTGGGCTTTTAGTTCACATTGGAGAAATTAAGAATGACTACTTTGAGGGAAAATGTTGAAAGGAAAAAACACAAAAAAATGCAAGTGTTCATGCATGGTGTTAAAATGTCTGATTTTGAAGTCGAGTTTAACCTAAAGGAAGGAGTTGGTAATTCTTCCCCCTCCACCCTGAGGCATAACAATGGGGGAGGCGGTAAATCCCATTAAGAACACTTAGTTTTTCAAGGAAACGTGGACATAATTGGTGAGAACCCCGACACCTTATGTGGGAATGCCAAGGGAGTTGAGTGGGAGGATTCCTAGACCCTCTCAACTAGGGACAATAGAATTCAAATCTCTGAAACTAAGCTCAAAGATTCTAAAAATAATGTAAACCTAATTAGTTTTGTCACTATGGGAGGGATGGATAAATCCCAAACAGCGGGCTCCCCAAGCTCCCCTAGAGACTGTGGGGATAAGACACAACCCTTAAAAGAGAGTCTAGATTCACTCTAAAAAATGATTAGTAAGTGGTTTGTTGATAAGGAAGAGAGCAAAAAATGGATCAAGAAGGTTTTTGACTCCCCAATTTACCCCATAAGGCCCTTTAGAGATGTTGGTAACAAGCAGGTCACTAAGGTAGAGGGTGAAGCCTTAGACCCTAACCCCACCACATTTGTCTCCTCATGGGGAAAAACGGGTAATGTGGAGGAGAGTAAATACATCTCTCAAGGACTCTTGATGGTGCAAGATCAAGGGGAGGATGTGGTCCCCCCTAAGAAGAAAAGGGGAAGGAAGACTTGGGTAGCACCATTTCCCTCAGCAAAAGCAACAAGAGCCTCCTAAAAGGAAAAAGGAAGAAAATGAGCATTATTCTAACCATTCCCTTAGCCAAAAGAATTGGGAGTGAAGATGGGGCACCTAAATAATTTGAGTTATTTAGGAGTGCCAAAGAGACTCTAAATGAAAAGTTCAATGATGATTCTTAAGTGTATATCATGGAATTTGAAGGGGTTGGAGTCCCCGGATAGAAAATATGTTATAAGGAGACTTTTAAACCTAGAAAGAGAGAAAGACTTTGTCTTTCTTTAGGAGCTCAAGGTAGTTGGATTTACTCTGGAAAATAGCCTAAAATTTATTTAAGGAAACTCCTCCCACATTTCCACCCAGCATGAAAAAGGTAGAGGGGGCACTACCATTCTTATGGCCAACAAGTGGAAACAATCTCTTACTGAATTTGGGGTGTCCCCTTGCAATAGGGCAGTATGGGTAATCTTTTCCAAAGGTGAAACCAAATTTGGTGTTTGCTCAGTCTATGCACCAAATGACTACTTGGACAAAATAAAACTCTGGAAATGGCTTGGCAGCCTCCTAGAAATTCCATAAATAGTTGGAGGTGACTTTAATATGGTTGAAGAAAACGAGGAAAAAAGTGGGGGGCTGGCCATAGATTGGAAAGGAAATGAGAAGTACTATTAGGATAGGATGAAAGCAAAACTGAACTTGGCCGACCCCCTCCAAGGGATGAAAAAGGAAAGCAACTTAGTTTGGTTTACATGGTGCAACACACAGAAGGAACGAAGAAGAATTTACAGTAGCCTAGACAGGTTTTACTCCAATAAATCTACATTTTGCTTTGAGCCCCTATGTGATGGAAATAAGGTAATGGTCCACCCCTACACTCTTTCTGATCATCCAATCAAAGAAAGTATTGGATTCAATGGTGGGAGAAAGGAGGCCCTAAAGAGAAGAGAGAGCTTCATACTCAATACCAATTTGCTAAAGGATAAGGACTACGTTGATGCAATCAATATCTTGAGAGGGAAATTAACAAGTGGTTGCTCAAGGATGCAAACCTAATTGATAGATGGAATCAGAATGTTAGAAGTTGGAAAATTTTGTTCCAAACCATGGGGAAGAAAAGAGCCATGGATAGTAAAAGGGAGGAGAACCTCCTTCAGGATGAGCTACTAAATGTCAAGAGAAAACTACAAAAACATCCCACCAATGCTAACTTCTATGAGGAACTTAATAGAGCCAAGCACTCCTTGAGGAAAATACAAGAAAATAAGAACCATGGGCTTAAAGTCAGAGCCAAACTTAACTGGTTAAAACACAGGGATAAAGGCTCCAAGTTTTTCTTCAGATACATTAAGGAAAAAGGTGTAAAGGAACACATTGAGCAGATTTGTCAAGATGGCACCCACATAACTAAACAAGAAGACATCCTCCATCAATTCTTCTTGTTCTATAAAGAGCTCTTTTAGACTGAAGGAAACAGGGAAGGTTGTGAACGTACAAGGGACCTAGTTAAGAATCTAATTGTATCTTTTAGATGTCAAATTTATATCATAATATTATAATAATCAAAACCCATAACATATGAGTTTCAAATAAATCCTAATCTCTTTCATTTTCATTTTAACATGTCACTATTTTCTATCTTAATTATTTTATTATGTGACTCTTATATATCTAAATTATGAATTTTAATAATTTAGACCATTAATTAGATCTCATTTATATTTACGGGGAAGAACCTTATTCTCTAACTTTTATATATCTAAAGTTATAAATTTTAATAATTTAGACCATTAATTATATCTCATTTATATTTATTATACGGAAGTGAAAGGTTTTTTTTCTTTACAAATAATTAGTTGTTATTACCTCCATTATTTTTAGTTGTAATATAATATATAAATGGTCATGTAAGTGGAAGTTTAAATTATAGGATAGTTAAGTACACATAATCTTATCTTCTCCTTTATTTAGATTAGAGAGAAAGTTTACCATAGTACAATTGTCAACATAAAGGCTTAAATATGTAATGTTAATATGTTATTATTCTTGGATATTTTTTATTAATGTGAGATAAACGTTATTACAACCAAATTATCTATTACTTAAGTATTTGTTAATTATGTTGTAAAAAAATAAAATGTTTTCTTACAAATAAAATATTTAGGTTAGTGGACAAATTTTAGAAACTTTGAATTTTTTGAAAAATTGATGATCCCGGATGTGGGGTGAGGGATGGCTCTAGCACGTGGGTCGCTGAGGAAACTGGACCCATTGCCCTATCTGCTCTTTACATCGCCTATCGTGTAAATTGACCCGTCGTGGTGGTCTCAGACTGTGAGGGGGTTTGTTGTTGTTGAGGGGTGTGTGGGTTGGTTGGGGTTGACCAGGTGTTTAGCAATGGGTTGACTTAGTTTCTCCGTTTTGTTCTTCGACGCTTCCCTTAGTGCAGATTGTGTCTGATGCGTCGAGATTGTGGGTTTCTTGCCTTGATCCTCTCTCTCTCTCCTTTTGGTGGGGTGATTGCTTTTGATCCATGGAGAATCGGGGTTGTGTTATTGGTAATGCGGATTTCCCT
This sequence comes from Sequoia sempervirens, assembly GCA_007258455.2. NCBI lineage: Eukaryota > Viridiplantae > Streptophyta > Pinopsida > Cupressales > Cupressaceae > Sequoia > Sequoia sempervirens. The sequence continues at coordinate 9,396 of VDFB02354174.1, forward strand.
GGGATTTGGAGATGGTAGAGGCATCTTCTTCGTTGCATGCCAATGGTGAAGATCAGATGGGTAAACCCTAATGCGGGGATGGGGCATTCTCTTCAAAGGGATGCTTAATTAAAAAGTAGCGGATGTTTAGCGGAGATAGAGATGGGCACATTTTGAAGTTATTCAACCTGAGCAAGTTTTAGAGGATGTTGACTACTGGTGTAATCATGCCCTTATTTGCAAATTTTTGGGCCTTCGTCTTTCTCTACCTGTGTAGGATTCCTGGGCACGTCGGGTTTGGAACCCAGAAGGTGATATGGAGATTATTTTGGTTGCAAATAATTACTTTCTGGTTATTTTCTCAAGCATGTCAGATAGGAATAGGGCATTCGAAGGTGGCCCTTATTTCTTTAACCAGGTGGGGCTCTTCATTAAACCTTGGCACATGGGCTTTAACTCTGCCGAAGAGATCCCCTCGCGAGTTCCTGTGTGGGTTCGTTTGCCGAGGCTTCCTTTGGAATTCTGGAGGGAAGATATTCTTCACTCAATCTCATTGCTTCTTGGAAAACCTGTGGGATCGGCTACACAAACTCAAGATCGTAAGGTAATTTCTTTTGCTCGTATTTGTGTAGAAGTTGATTTAAATAACCCATTACCAGATTCTATGGAAATTCGCTTGGGATCATCTTCTTGGATCCAGCAGCTAGATTACGAGACCCTACCTTTTAGATGTAGAATTTGTCATGAATATGGTCATTTACACCGCAAATGCCCCAAAAAGAAATTCTCCCCCTTGGATACCTCTGGACCTCCTAAGGGGGACAAGGGGAAGGCTCCTTTGTCCAATGAACCTGTAGATGATGAGGGTTTTACTCAGGTTAAGCCCCGTAACAAAGGCAAGGGCAAGAAGAGAACCTGGTTGGATAGGCAGAATGATGGCGCTTTTAACAGGTTTGATGTTTTTGAGGACTTGGTCCAAGAGGAAGGTATTCCAATTGAGCTCTCTTCTGGGGCCAAGGGTCTGCATGAGGTTCACGATGAGGATGCAAAGAAAGAGGATCAGATTCTATCTCCAGAGGACCATCAGGTTGTACAGTTGGCTATGGAGTTGCCTTCCCAGATTCAGGATATCAAGGATCTTCAGGGGTCACAGGCTCCAATGAGTTCTGCAGTGGTGGCTTTGGATCCCCCTGCTCCTAAGGGGGCCTCAGATTCTGTGAAGGGAAACAAAGCTCCTCCTAGTCTAGGTTTACATCAGAAATCCTTTAAAAAGGGGCCGCTTGATAAACTATCAAGGAGTGGAAGGAAGACTGATCAAGAGAAGGTCAAGATTATGGGTGATACTTTGGTTGAGTCTGGGTCTGTGAAACCCATTGATTCCCACTTCTCCCACCCCCATAAATGATTGTTTTATCATGGAATGTAAGGGGGTTGAACAACATCCCTAGACAAAAGGCTGTTCGAAGACTAATTGAATCTCAGTCTCCTGATGTGGTCTTTATTCAGGAAACTAAGCTTACAGTGGATGGTTTGGATAATTGTGCTTCGCGTATCTAGCCCCAGGGCAATTGGCAGGGGGAAGGTGCTCTGAACAGTTCAGGGGGGTTGGCTTGCTTCTGGAACCTGAGGAAAATTCTCCCCTTATGGTGGATTTCTAGTCGGTCTTCCATTTCTCTGGTTGTCTCTAGTTTTGAGACTGGAGAGAAGTTTCTTTTATCCAATATTTATGCTCCTACTGATCTTTCAGGTAAGTCAAATCTCTGGGCTCACATCAGATTCATTCGGGCCCTGGACCCGTTTCTCCCATGGATTATGGCTGGTGATTTTAATGTTGTTACTTGTTTGGATGAAAAACGCGGTGGGCTAGCCAGGCTTGATCCTTCTGCTAATCTTCTTAGGGATTTGATTGCTTCCTTGAATCTCATTGATGTGAAACCTACCAATGGTGTCTTTACATGGAACAATAGGAGATGTGGTGCTGAGGCTATCTCTGAAAGGCTTGATAGATTTCTGGTTTCCTGCTATTGGATGAACAGTAGGTTGCTCACTAGTTCTGAAATTCTTGATTGGAGGGGCTCTGATCACTGGCCTATCAAGCTCTCTGTCACCGCTTATGGAGTCACCAAAAATCCTTCTTTCAAATTTCAATTGATGTGGTTAAGAGATCAGTCCCTGCATGATCTTATGGGGGATTGGTGGTATGAGGGGATGCCTGCCCATGGGATGGCCATGTTCACTTTCAATAAAAGGCTTCAACATGTGAAGTATAGGCTTAAGAGATGGAATAAACAATGTTTTGCGAACCTGCATGCTCAGAAGATGGTTGCTCAGTCCAAGCTGGATAACATCACTCGTCAGATTCGAGACCAAGGGTTGACCTTTGAGTTGAGTAAAGCAGAGTCCTTGGCTCTGAAGGGTTTAGAAGAGTGGGAGCTTCGTGAGGAGATCTTCTGGAAGCAGAAATCTCGTGTTGATTGGCTTCAGGAGGGAGATAGGAACACTGCATTCTTTCATAATTCGGTTAAGGCTAGGAGGCAGGGGAATTCTATCTCCTCTCTTGTATCACCTGAGGGGGCTCAACTCTCTTCCTGTGCTGATATTTCCAGGGAAGCAGTCAACTATTTTTCAAACCTATTTTCCAGGGAGGATCTTGCTGCTAGGGCTGAGGAGAGGGCTATCTTGGATTGTATTCCCCACCTGGTCTCTGCTGAGATGAATGGGGCTCTCTTAGGCCCTATTTTGCTTCCCAAATTAGAGAAAGTGGTGTTTAATTTGAAAAAAGGTAAGGCTCCTGGCCCGGATGGGTTTCCGATTGAGTTCTTTCAGGAGTTCTGGGAAATAATAAAGTTTGATCTCCTTGAGGTGGTTCAGGAATCTCAGAGGAACAAGCAGATGCTCAAGTCCTTAAATTCTACTTTCTTGGCTCTCATACCTAAGAAGGAGGGGGCTAATCAGCTTGTCCATTTCAGGCCTATTGCTTTATGTAATGTTGTTTACAAGATAATCACCAAATTGATTGCAAAGAGACTCAAACCACTCCTTGGTACTTTGATCTCTGTAGAATAGGGTGGTTTTGTCGAAGGAAGACAAATTTTGGATGGTGTTGTGATAGCAATGGAAGCTATTCATTCTATGGCTAACTCTAAGGAGAAGGATATTTTTATTAAACTTGACATGGCTAAAGCTTATGATCAGGTGAGCTGGGAGTTCTTACAGAAAATTCTCTTGGCATTTGGCTTTGATGCGGAGTGGGTGAATTGGGTTCTTAGTTGTGTGACCTCGTCCTCATTCTCAGTTCTCATTAATGGGGAACCTTCGGATTTGTTTAGTGCTTCTCGGGGACTCCGGCAAGGGGACCCTTTATCTCCCTATCTATTCATTATCATGGCGAAGGGTCTTGGAAGATTTATTAAATCTCAGGTGAGGCAGGGTCTTATCCAAGGTTGGAGTTGGAAAATTATCTTCCTTCCTACTCTCATCTTCAGTTTGTGGATGATATTGGGTTGATGGGCATGGCTAGGATTAGTGAGGCTGTGAACTTCAGGAGAGCATTAGACATCTATTTGAAGGCTTCAGGTCAATGTATTAATGATAACAAATCCTCCATTTATTTCTTTAATACCCCTCAGCTTATTCAGAGCAGGATTGCTAGGATCCTTAGATTTCAGATCGGTTCTCTTCCCTTGATGTACCTTGGGATCCCTTTGGCTTTGGGATCTCAGCGTAGGGACTACTGGCAGGGGATTTTGGATAAATTTCGGAGTAAGGTTAGTCATTGGACTTACAGATGGTTATCTTCTGCTGGGAGAGTGGTTCTTCTAAAGATTGTGGTGCAGTCTCTCCCCATTTATAGGTGTTGTGTGCAGGTTCCCCCTTCCACCTTTGTGAGGGATTTTGATGCTCTGTCTCGGCAATTTCTTTGGTCAGGCAACCTTCTTTCCTCAAAGTGGAGTCTGGTCAAGTGGGAGTCTGTTTGCAGGCCGAAGCATGCTGGGGGCCTCGGTCTTAGGTCTATGGCTCTTGTTGTCACGGCCTTGGCTGCTAAGTTGTACTGGAGGTGGTGTAACAATCAGGATCAGGATTGGGCTAAGATTCTTGCCCACAAGTACCTTCCTAGGGCCGATAGCCTTGATGTGCCACAACTTGCTTTGCTGGGTAAAGGTTCTTGTATTTGGGATACCCTTAAGAGGGGAGCTCAGTTGATTAAGGAGGGTCTCTTCTGGATCTGCATAGAGGCTCTGATGCCCTGTTTTGGCAGGACTCTTGGGATGGCCACCCTCCCATTCTTTCTAGCTTCCCTCAGCTTCAACCTCTTTGCAATATTTTTTCTAATGCTGGATGGACTAAGGTGGAACATTTTAAAACAGTCAAGTGTATTGGTCAGGCTGTGGTGGCTTGCTGGAAGGACCCGCTGGAGTGGCCCATGGGTGGCTCTAATGAGGATCATGTTGTTCTTACTAGAGTTTTGGAGGGCAAGCTCTGTAGCTCCCTTAACGAGAGGGATGTGTTGGCTTGGAGTCCTAGTCCAAAAGGGAAAATTTACTGTGGCTCAAGGCTATGCTATGCTTGACAGGAACTTACATGGTCCAGCTGAGGTGCACTGGTGGAAGAAGGTTTGGGACAACTTTTCTTGGCTCAAATGCAACTTTTTCTTATGGTTGCTTGCTCAGAAGAAGTGCCTCACTTGGGAAAATCTTCGCAAGCGAGGTTTTCAGGGACCTTCTATTTCTTTCCTTTGTTCGCACAATGAGGAATGTACCTCCCACCTGTTCTTTCTTTGCCCACTGAGAGATAGCATAAGATGGAGTGGGAGGCTGCGGCATGTGGTTGTATTCATGCTACCTCTCTAATTGAATTTTGGGAGAGTTTGGGCAGGCCTCCAGTAAAGACTTCTTTCCTATAGGTGGCCTGGTCTGTTGGGCCTATTTTCATTCTCTTGAACCTTTGGCTGGAGAGGAACCGTAGATTTTTTTGTGGATCCAAATTGGGAAGTTTTCAATTATGGAAGAAAGATTCTTAGCAGGGCTTTAGGAGACGCTATTTCAACTAAGTGTATAATAAGAAACTCAGATCTTTGGTGATCTTGCCATTTTCTTGAATTTGAACACAGGGGCCGGGAAGCGAGGGGAAAACGTGCAATGGGAAGAAGACCGTCATGTCAAACGGGTATGTAGAGATGGAAGGTGGATGCCTCGTTGAAGTCCTAAAGGAACCATGCAGATGGCTCTTCTCGTGGGAGCCCTGGTCATGCTGGTGTTGGGGGTATTGGTAGAGGTAATGAGGGTGGTGCGGTTTTTTTCTTCTCTATTTACAAAGGTCAGCACTCTAATATTCTGATGGAGGCCCTAGCTATTAAGATTGTTGTTGAGCGTGGATGTTCTTTAGGATGGAGGAGGATCATTTGTGAGTCAGATTCTCAAATTGTTGTGGATATGTTGAACAACCAGAGGTTGGATGATGTTAGTTGGCAATTAGCCTTTGTGGTGAGACAGATTCTGAGTCTTTGCAATTCCCTGGATTTTGTCTCCTTTTGTCATATCCCTAGAGAATGGAACAAAGTGGCTGATTGCCTGGCGAAGTGGGCCTCTGAGAATGTGGATGGCTGGGATATTAGCGGAAGGGAGGGGTTACCTTCTGACTATCTTGGGACCCTTGAGAGGCTATTAGTGGAAGACATGAATATGTAATGTTGTTGTTGGTTGTTCTGGTGGTGGTGTTGGTCTAATGGGCCTCTGGCCTGTGCCTTGTACTTTGGTTTTGATGGAATAAATTTTTTACCCCTTCTTTTTAATAAATAAAATATTTAGGTTAGTAAATAAATTAATTAATAATAAAATAATTAATTTAGATAATATGAATTGAGTTAAAAAAACATTTGGAATAAAGTGTTGAAGTGAATGTGAAAAGTAAATAAATAAAGGGTATTTAGTTTGAAATTTGATATAGATATATGTTGTGGTAGATAATTGGAAGTTAATTAGTAGTGAAAAAAATAAGATTGATTAGATGAATATTTTTGTATCTTGTAAATTGATTGTTTGATGTTCTAAGTTACTTTCATAACTACACAAGTGATTTACACAAACTAAGTGTCTTAGAACTCAAGCTCATTGATCTAACATTTAGTACATGAATATGATCTATTAGCGACACATTTGTACCTACAAACAAAGATGTGTGTAGATGTTTGACCTCCAATAAAAATAACAATGTTGACAAACACCCTTGAGGAGTTTGGTAAGTGAAGATCATATCCTTGTGACAAGTCCTTATGATACCGAGTAAATGACTCAATAGCAATAATGATATACAACATGTGATGAAGTAAGGATTGCCTAAATTAGAGGTAATATAAAATATAGACATTTAGTTCAAGTGATAAGTTTGGAGTTATGAATGTGATATTTAAAAGGAAATGCAAAAGACCTAACACGCAACTAGGGTTTTGAATTATGTAGAGGTGACACAAGCAAGAATATTTTGGAAATTTGCTAAATTTATATATGGATCTTTCCATAAGCTTTTAGTGATAGTTGAGATTCTAGAATGTTACTACTAGAAAGTTGGTCAATGCTAGATGGAAAGTGATGAATGCTAAATAGATGGAAGATCTTTAGATGCAAATGGGGTAGGGGATGGTATATTTTTATATTTTTCCTATACACAATTTAAAAATTTTGGTGTGATATTTAATACATTATAACTAGTTGGGGCTAAATTGGCTTGGGCCCAAAATTAAAATTTGACTTTTAAAATATTTGGGTCAGTTACATGAATTACAAAACTAGCATTGGTCAAATTTGTGTGTGGAAGAACTAGGGAGAGGAACAAGTAATCTAAGAGTTTTCTTTTTAGTGGATTGCTTTGAATTTTGGTGGTTATCTATGATTTAGGAAAAGTAGTGTCAAATTAGTCAAAATCACATGCTCTAATTCAAGTACTTAATACATCAACACAAAGTGGATCTATTATACTTTCCCCCACTTTGGTATGCATGTGAATCTACATGAATCATGCATACAAAGGTATAAAAAAGAAAAACACAAACACAACAAAAAATCAAGCAATTAGAATAGTGATCCAAACACATGTGAACTATACATGCACTTAGAAAGTGATTAGTATATGGATATTCCCTTTGATTTTGTGTGTACCATTATTAAGGCATACACATAAAGCAAGGAAAGGTGGAAATACTAGATAAGCACAAAACATGATAACAACGAAATGTGTATAGAAAGATAGCATAAACATGAAAAGTGAACTTGAAATATAAGCATGATAGCATGAAAAGTTTGATATAAAATTAAAAAATAGAGAAATACCTTAGATACTTACCTTTGTGTGTGAAATATGGAAGATAGAATATTCCCCACATTTTTCCCCAATCTAAGCACTCATGGGTGCATGGAACCTACAAAAAGTAGAGAATAACCTTTCTACCAAGTGATAGGATCAAGTTAAAAGCATAGAACATAAAGGAGCACATGTAAATCAAAAGTGGAAGCTATAAGATATACCATTTGAATCATGACCACTAGTGGGTTTTTTGTTAGAATCAAGATAGTTAAATGATAGATGTGTTGGTGTGGATTTTTATTTTCCTAGTGGGTTAATTTATTTTCCCTCTATCCTAGGCTTTTCCTACACTTTATTAAGCTTTCTTAGGATAATAAAGTGATTTTATCATTTAATAACTAGGAGATAGGTGATGTGGTGTTCCCTTCCTTAAAGAGTGGAATACTTTCCATTTTTGGTGGCCATCTCCAGTTTTGGTGGTTAATTCCTATTGGTTGGATTTTCCACCTACATCATCTCCTTAGTTCTATATAAACTCACTACGTAGTTTTCATATACTCTTGCATACTTTGGCATACATGTACTTTGATGCATGTAGACATTATTTTGTAGATTTGCTTTGATCTCCTAATGCAATCTTATCATCTTGAAATTTGCACATCTCTTGGAATCTCAAGTCTGTAATTGTGTTATTTCATTTATAATTTTTTAGCATATCTCTCTCATAGAAGATCCTATTTATTCAATCTATTTCAGATTTATAACATGGTATCAAAGCTTAGATTTTGAGAGTTCTAAGTAGTTAGATTCCTGATTAAGAGATTGGATTTTTTGTATGATCTTTTAAATTATTGTATGCTCTTCTCTTGCATTTTAATACGATCTAGAGGATTAGAAAGGAATTATGAAGATCTATTAATCATATATTTGCATGTGTGTTTTTGGCGAGATTTGATGGTTGCAACTATTCTTACTATAGTAGAAGCATTTTTTTACTATCCCATTGCATCTAAGAGGCTCAATAAAGTTAGATTTGGATTTTGTTTCACTCAATTTGGCTACCATATGACACAATAGCAAACAAAGGTTTGAATCTTAGATCTAGCGAATAGCTTTTTGCAGGAGCATTTTCGGCCCAACAGACCTTTCCATTGCACTTGAATGGCCCAAAAACCCCTATTCTCATATAAAATTTGTCTATTTTAGATTAATTTGATTTTTAGAAAAAAAATATTTTATCAAGGGGTCAT
>VDFB02354175.1:0-18214 GCA_007258455.2 Sequoia sempervirens
CCATAGGGATGCATGGAGGGAACTCAATTGCATCAAATCAATATCAGGTTTCCCACATGGCCTGTATACACTAGCATGTTAGAAGGACCATGTTAATAGGAGGACTAATATGCCTAGGATGACACAAAATCCGTACTACAAACAAACAGAGGCCATGCTGTCATTAGCAAATCATGTAGGAGCCTTTGTACCATGTGAGAAACCACCCAAAGCACGACAGCCAATCAGATCTTATCATAAATGAGCCACTTGGTTGAGAATAAGTCATAATAGAGCAAGGAAACTTTGAATGTGTAATCTACAGGGCTCAAGATGATTTGCAATATGATATCATGCCATTGTGGACCTTTGATACATGCCAACACATTCATGAAGGATGGAGAGAAGTACATTAATCCCCAAGTTTTCCATCAGTAGCCATAAGAAAGCATAGTGCAAAGTAATAGAAAACACCAAAAAAACCTGTATAACCACGTTTAATACATAACTGCCCCCAAAGCTGTGGGGTTCTAACTCGGCATGCTCAGTTTATTCAAAAGATTGGGTCAATGCAGGCCAAACTGCGAATACAATGCATGTGATTGAAAAAATACAATTTATATGTATGTAATTGAAAAGATTGCCAGTTTTTTGAGTTAGCTCATGGTTTTTGCTTATATATAGTGTTAGTGTTGGCTCTCAAAGTTGCGGGGTCCCAATCTTCAAGGACTGAGTGATATTTTTGCACTTTTAGTTGGAGTAAACAATTTTTCTGACTTTTCTGTGTGATTGCAAGCATCAAATTAGACATTTTGTGATCGCTAACTAAGGCACGACACATTTCTACATAGTTTCTTCAAGTTCAAAGTTCAAATTTCAAACCCTTGCTTTGCATTTTTCTAGTTACACAATGTGCTAGATGTAGGGTTTTCAAGTATTCTTTTTTCTAAACTTCTTAAACCTTTTATATTTTTCAAAATATCATAAACCCCAACCCTAATCCTAAGTTTTAGGGTTAGGGTTAGGGTTTTAATTTTTAAAACCCTAATCCTAACCCACTAAATATATAGATTTTTAGTTAATAGGTTATGATTAGGGTTTTTTGTTTTTACTATTTTATCATACAATGGGATTATATTTTATTTTATTTTCTTTAGGGTTAGGGTTGGGTTTTTATAAATATCTTTGAAAGAAAATGCTGCCTTTTTTTTGGATGCTAACCCTAATCTGTAAACTAATAATTTAGATGTTTAGTTTATGGGTTAGGGTTAGGGTTTTTTGCTTTTTATATTTTATTAAAGAATGGGGTTAGTGTTTTTTTAGTCTATTAGAGGTTGGTAGGGTTAGGTAACTAAAAATTTATTATTTTTTAAATGGAAACCTAAATGTTGCAGCTTGCTATGTGTTTGTTTATTAATATTTTATATTTTTTATTGACCCTACTAGCAATGGGTATGAATTTGCTTTTCATTTCAGCCAATATTCCATAGAGACATGAGAGAGAGATTTTGTATAGGTATATTGCATTCTGGTTTTTGATACAGAAAGGCTAAAATGCAAATTTTGTAGAGAAGAAAATGGTGGGGGAATCCATCATTTCAAATGGTGCGTTACAAATTTGCTAGGACATGAAGTGAAACCTTGCACAAATTTGTGTCTTGCGGATGTAATTGAACAAGCAAGGTTGGCACTTATGCCTATTTAGAAAATAAGGCAAAAAAGGCTAGAACTACCTTGGGCTTATTGACACGCTTTTCTAGTGTGTGTGATGAGTGATTGCATCTCTTGCACACCTTATGTCGGTCCCTCTTCAACAAAGCCACCAATATTTTTTTCAAAGAACCTAATATTGGTGGTGGAAGGGTGAATGCCAATTGAATTTCAACTGTCATTGGAGAGCACATGATGGAAAATGTTCATGCATAGACAAGGAAGGCAATTGTAAACTTTTGGTATTACTTGGAGCACTCCATTCAACATTGCTTGATCTCGTTATTGGCAAGCCCTTTATTGAATCTTCTATAGTAGTTGCAGATTCCCATGAATTCTCTTAGTTGAGTTAAAGTTCTTTTGGGGAGGAAAATCTAGGATCACTCACATTTTTTCTCGGTCCACTTGAACTTCTTGTGCATTGATAAGGTGACCCAAGTATAAGATCTTTGTCGTTCCAAATTCACACTTGGATGCTTTAATGAAAAGTGTTTGTGCCTCTAGGGTTCCCAACACAACATCCAAATGTCTAAGATGTTCTTCCCATGTTTTGCTGTAAACAAGGATATCATCAAAGAATACAAGAACAAAATTTTTCAGTTGTTTGTTAAAAACTTGATTCATATAGGATTGAAAAGTAGCATGAGCATTAGTCAAGCTGAAAGGCGTGATAAAAAACTCAGTGTCTGTAGTGGCATCTGAAAGTTGTATTATGGATGTATTCATCCAAGAATTCGATTTAGTGATACCTTGATCTGAGGTCTATTTAAAAAATGGACTGCAACATGTAGCTCGTCAATCAATAAATCAATAATCAAGTACTCGTTTCTAATGCTCTTTTTGTTTAAGGTCCTATGGTCAATACATATTTTCATTGTCCCATCTTTCTTCTTGACCAAGGCTATAGATGAGGCAAAAGGAATTGAGCTAGGTCTTTGATGGCTTTCTCAATCTCTGCTTTATGCCTTCTAGGATTGCTAGAGGGAGTGGTAATGATTGGCTTAACCTCCTTCTTCTAACTTAATTACCTATTTGAAATGCCTATTAGGAGGCCCTTCGGGAGGTATGTCGTTGAATAGTTTTCAATGGCTATCCAATATAGATTAGATGTCAACATGATAAGATATTTATTCTATATGAGTAGAAGGAGTAATCAAGCATTGAACTTCGCAAGCAACTTCTCCATGATGGATAATTCTCTCCATTATTTTTGTTGACACAATTCTAGGAGTGCCATTAGGCATACCACAAAGAACATCTTTTTGTCCATCAACTTGGAACTTAAGTTCCATGGTCTGGTAATTTGGGGTGAATTCTCCAAGAGAATGAAGTGATTGAACTCCCAAAACCATATTTGCATATCCTATTTTAACAACATAAAAATTATCCATTGCTGTAATGTCCCCATTTTGGCCATTAGCTCTTCATTTGGTTTTAGCCTATTTCCAGAAACCCGTAGGCTTGTTTGAGGTAAAATCAGGGTTTCCTTCTTCAGAGGTTCTATGGCATTTTAGGGAGTTTACTATTTATAGTAAATTCTATTTTTGGCAATATGCAGTTTTCAGTCTTCAGGTCTTCATTTTCAGTTGGAGCAATTAAATGAGTTCAAGTTTTGGCTTCTGAAAACTTTATATTGGTGAATTTCATGAATAAAGGCATTAATGTTATAATTTGCAGTTGACCCCCTTGGCCTAGGGAAATAACTTTATGTTGTTCTTAAAAGGTGGACTTGAAGGGGGATGCCTTCATAAGAATTAAATATTATTAAGTCTTTAATGCCTTGGGAAAAGTGGACGCCTTTTCCTTGGAGATATTATTTTAAAATAAAGTTTTAATGTGCCTTGATAAAGTGGACGCCATATTGAGAAGTTAGAAGATTTTTGGAAATTTGAAGTCATTGGTGACTCTTGGCGTACCTTCTTGGGAAATTGAAGAGTCTTCTATTCTTCTATAAAATGAATGCCTTGTTCCAGCTTTTCTCATCCATGAATTTATGCTAATGTTATGCTGTCGAAATGACAACTTGGTTTTTACTTCGAGGGATGCTTACCTCCTAGTTTCAATCCAATTTCGTGTTTGAAATACAACACCTAGTTGGTTTTCATTGCTGCTTCTCATCCAGACTAGCAGATTGAGCTCAACAGTTGAAGTTTTTAATGATATTTCCAGTTTTGAAGTTGCTGATGCAGTCACAGCTGAAAGTGGTTTTTGCATACAGCTTTTTGTGTGAATTTAATTTGCTTGTGGGTACTTTTCCAATCCATTCCTACACCCAAGGCGACCATCTTTGGAGAGTTTCAGATTTTAATTTTGAGTTGTTGATTTTTACTTGTCAAAATCGCCCCTCATGAAGGCCGTACCATTCTTGCTGCATTGGGATTCGTGTAAGAATTAAATTATGAGTTTTTGTTGCTGTTTCTTCATCTGATGTTGGGCGCCTATCTTCCAGCAGCTCATTGGTTTTCGTTTCACACAAAACGGAGGTATTTTGAGTGAGTTGTGAATATTTCTTTGAATTTCATAGTTGCTGATCAGAATTTCCAGAATTGTTATTTTACATCAGACTTGTTTAAGTTTGAATCTTCAGTCCTTTCTTCATCATTTATTGTTGATGTCTAACATGGAATCATCCAGTATCATGGTACATTGAATCTATTGTAATTTTCATGTAATTTGCAGCTCTTTTTCCATATTGTAAGACTGTAAACAGTAGTACTGTTCCAGTCCTTTATTGCTGCAATTCTTTCTTTAATTTCACATTAGTACCCCTGGATGGTTTACCGCCAGTGTGGATAATTGGATTTGTATTACTCTTGTACCCACTCTCAAGTGGTGAATCCCCACTCATAAGTGGATGCCTGCCGCAGCAGACGAAGTGTTTTAATTGTAGTCTTTTCCCCCCACTGTTTGGTGGTAGCGTGGAAATTCTCTTATGGCTGGTTATCCGCCTATTAGTTTTCAGTTTTCAATCAATCACTCCGTCATATGTTAGCACCTCGCCCTCAGTGGGATCTTGAGTGCACATTCTTGACGTTGAGTTTGTTCCATTTTCAAGTATTGTTCATTAGTTGCTCCGCCATATGACAACACCTTTCCTTCATTGGGATTGAGTGTGCATTCTTGGCGTTGAGTTTCTTTTAAGCTTGGTTTTCAGTTTGATGCTAACGCTAATCCAGTTGGCTAGTGCTGGTTTATGTTGTGTAATTCTATCGAAAAAATTGGTTAGCATATTTCAATTGCCTTATGGCTACCCATACTGATATTCAGTTGTGCAATCTAACTAGTATAAGGCATAATGAAATCATTTGCAACCATTATATTGAAACCTTCAAATCCTTTTGTTAAAAGGCCTCTTTTGTTTATCAAACCATTGTTGATGAAATTGTGGGTTGCCCTACCATCAATCAAAACTATTATTCTCTACCTTTTAAGTACTCCCCTAATTGAAGGAGTTATATCTAGGAGTTCTTGAGAGTGTGGCAAATGAACTAGATGGAACCACTTCCTCGTCTTGCCTTTTAGGTATTGGTTTACTTTCAGATTCAGGTTCTTCTATTTCTTGCCCTTTGTCGAATGGCAACTCAATATAACATAGTTTTTTCAGTCTTAGTTCATTCTTTGTTTCTTCTTCTCTTCAAGGTGGTAGGATCTTTGGCTGAGTAATCCCCTTTTGAAAAGACTTCTTAGATCGAGGCTGATTGGATTGGAACCTATTCTTAGGAACAAAATTTCAATAGTTATAGCCCTTTTGATAATCTCTTGAAGTGATGGTGGCGCAAAAACTTAAACTAACCCTTTGAGAGGTTCAGTTAATTCTCTAAAGGAAATCTCCGGATCCTTCTTGTCAAATCATTCAATTAGTCTTTTGTTAAACTCATTATAAGTGTTGACAAGCCTAAATGATAGATAAGTATCTAATTTTTGGATCTAGGCTTGTGTTGTACTCTTGGTAGAACCATTGAAAGTGGGAAGAGTGAATTTCCCTAGAGAATGCTATGATCTCTATTGTGTTGATAAGGTAGGGGCCTTTATTCATTTCTCATCCCATTCCTCATTTTGAGGTTGTGGAGATTGATTAGGGTCATTTTTGCTTGGATCTTTGGTGTGAGAGATCTATACTCTTGGTAACAAGCTGCGACATTATTCATTATGAGATTTTGTTCTTTAGCTGCTAGAGGCCCTTATTCCAGTTGCAGGTAGGTAGGTTGAATAGGTCTAGTAACCAAACCAGTTACAACTCTAGAATTGTTATTGTGATTATTGTTGTTTGTTGACGAGCTTCCTTCACCATATTATTTTGGGTGATCTTGGGCATATTAAAGTTTTGCATAGTGTGCACTAGTTGTGGCACCATATTGGTCAATTGTTGTTGGCCCTAGAGAAGGGCATTAAATTTTGCATCATCATCTACCATAGCTCTTTTTCCCTTTTTAGCCTCTTCACAAGCTGTTCTCTAGTTTTCTGTTGTTAGAGGTTCTAGAGATTGTGCCTTTCTCCTTTCCCTCTACTAATACTTGTATTCACTATCATTGCCTTGTATATGAAGTGCATTGAACAAATTTTCTAACTCTTCCTCAAGCTGGTAGTATCACCAACTTTGATATATGTGTTCCCAAGTGATATTTTTTTGAAATTTTTGTAATTTTTTGAATGAAATGGAATCCCTCTTACTTTTTGATCACCAACGTCTTGATTTGGACAAGGTGAGAGCATATAGTGATTGGGAAACTAACTTACTAGCGGCGAGTCACATAGTTCTAAATGTATGCAATACAAAATGTTAAAATAATTAACCATGTCTTGGTGGCATTGCCATCTAGACTTACATTCCAAAGGAAATCTAGTGGTGAATTGAATAGATGTTACAATATGAATGATAAAGCAATGAAATACTCTTCTATTTTAATCGTAGGAATTATATAAAATAGTTGTCTAACAATCCAGAAATATGCATTTTGTCAAATAGTTGGAAAGCAAACTGCAAATACATAAATATAAAATACTCAGAATGTGAGCAAGGCCCAATTGAGAATGGAAGAACTGATACAAAACCTAATCCAACTGTTTATAAACTGCTATAACAACACTTGCCTCTGAAAACCAGCAAAATCAAAGCCTCTGACATTGTAGTGCATTGTAGCAACACTGTAGCAGTAGTGTAGTAACTGAAACTGACTTCAATTAATCTTCCTTATGGCAGCCATAAACCATATTTTGATCAACAAGAGTTTCATCATTCTTCATTAAATCGCTTACCAATAAGAAATAGAAATCTCCACCCCAAAGTGATTGGAATATGTAACAAATAGTAGAATCTTCAATGCTAATCCTTTCATCAAAATCTTCAATCCAAAATGATACATAAAAAGTAAGCAAATAATCAAACAACAATACCTAGCTCAAATGTGATCTCTGTATGAAATCGCCATAAAAGGATTGGAGGTTTTTCATTCTCAATTTGAACTTGACGGTTTTCATCTTCAACGGAAAAGATGAACATTGTTCAATCTTAGAAGAAGAAATTTGTTTTAGAAAATGGATCCCTTCCTCATACTACAAACCTCTCTTTTATGGATTTTTGAGGAATTTTAATTTTTTTTTTCCCCTTTTTTCATTATTTCCCTTCAAAAATAATTTAAGTGTCTTTTTAAAATACTTAAGACACTTTATCTTTTAATATTTTGAATTTAAGCCATCCCTTTTTGAATAAACATAAAGTTACCTTTTGGATGATTTAAATTAAATTATTAATTAATTTTTCCCTTTAGAACCTCCCAATAGCCTATGGAAAAACCAAAGGTAGGCTATGGATCTTTTGCTAGCCTATTTGGGAAGGGGACATGACAAGTTCAAAATATATGCACCCAAAAGATGAACCTCAAATGCATGTTCATTTAATAAAATTGGGTAGAGTGCTATTTTTCTAGTTAGATGCATTGGATTGCCATTTCGCATCTTGTGTTTGATGATGCATTTTGGAAGGATATAGGAGAGATCATGCAAATTTCAAAGCCCTTGGTCCAAGTGCTAAGATTGGTTGATGGGGAAGAATTTCCCATGGGTTATTTTTATGAGGTCATGGATAGGGCAAAGGATGCAATATGGTCCAAATTGCAAAATGATGAGAGGATATTTATGCCACTTTGGGAGATCATTGATACTAGATGGGATTACCAAATGCATCATTATATCCATGCTGTAGGCTACTTCTTGAGTTTCTCTATCTATTATAGTTCATCATACAAGTGAGTATAGAGTTGTTTAAATACATTTCCACATTTTTTCTTGATGCAGAGGAAAGGAAGGAAGCCATGGTAGAGTGACCATTGTACAAGCAAGCAAAGGTCTTCTTCTTTGACATATGTGTAGTGGAATCAAGGAAGATAGTAACACTGAGTATTAATTTCTAAATTAATAGTTTACAATCTGATTTATTAGGCATTAAATAAAATTCAATGATCAATCACTTGGCCTTATGAGAAGTGAGTGCAAAGTTCAAATATTTGCACATTTTTTCCTGATGTAGAGGAAAGACAGGCAGCCATAGTAGAGTTGTCGTTGTACAAGCAAGCAAAGGGCTTTTTCTTTGACATATGTGCAGTGGAATCAAGGAAGATACTAACATTGGGTATTAATTTCTTAATTAATAATTTGCAGTCTGATTTATCACACACTAAAATAAAATTCAATGATCAATCACTTGGATTTATCAATAAAATTTGCTTTTGCAACTAATCTAATGTAATTGCAATGGTGGGAGTACTTTGGCCATGAGGCCAAATGAATTCGTTGGATGTCAATGTGAATTCTAACCCAACCATGCAGTTCTTTTACTTGTGAGCATTCATGGAGTGTATTTGAATATATACACTCTAAGAAACACAACTGATTGAGCCAACGATAGATGAATGATGTGGTCTTCATCCACCACAACCTTCATCTTCACTTGAGGAAAATTCGAGGTTAGAAACTTTCCAACTATGACTTTCAATAATTTTTTATTTTTGTAAGCTAACTTGAGGTAGTGTGGAAGATAATCAACTAATTGATCTAGAAGAGATTGATCTTAACTTTGAATGGATCACAATTAAGGAGGAGCCTACATTCAATGAAGAGGATTTGGGTATTCTTATTGAAGTTATGGATGATCGTGAATGTGCTTGTTTGAATGAAATGGTTGTAGCAGTAGGGGCATCAACTTCTATTTAACATATCTAGTCATGGCTACCTTAGAGGCCATTTGAATTTTGTATTCTTTGATTTTGTTTTTTTATATTAGATATTATAGTTGGCTAAGAACTAATGACTCTAAGTAATGAGTTTGTGACATTTTGATAGTTAATGAGAATTATAATTGAATTGTTTAGATTTTGTTACTCTTTCTACACAGTTAATTTGGCATGAAATAACATTTGCAATTTTTCCGTGTTTTTTATGAGTATTTTAGTTTAATATGCCGATTGTTTCTTGTTTTAACTTTTTTTACTATTATAAATTGGTGTAACTGAATTCATTTATACTTTTGTCTTTTGTGTATGTATAATGTGACTATGGCACAAGGTCATTGAAATTAAGAATTAGGGTGCAAAGAAATTAATAATATTGAGGCCAAATCACTTGTACAACTGAATTTATTTATACTTTTGTGTCTTGTGTATGTATAATGTGACTAGGGCACAAGGTCATTGAAATTAAGAATTAGGGTGCAAAAAGAGATTAATGATATCGAGGCCAAATCACTTGCACAAATGTTATAATCATGTAGAACATGTCGAGAGCTATGCATTGGTGTTGGAAAGTTGGCAACCCCACCACTCACATGGTCATCTAGGCGTTTGCAATTGTATACTAGTCGCAAACCCTAGACATGGAGTTTCTACGGTGAGTGTATAGTGCTTGCCAAGAGGTTAATTCCTTTGAAGATTGTTTGAATGGTAGTCGTCGAGGTGGAAGCCTCAAGCATTGCATAACAAGGAGGACGATGCTAGTAGTAAAGTGCATGTGGGATATGTTGGCGTTTAAATTCGCACCTCTGGAATGCGGATTTGAAAACGGACAGCTATGCACAGATAAACTGCTTTTCAAATTAGGAGGGGAAGCTCCCTCTTGCTAATGGTGTTTGAAAGAAAGTAAATTAAAACTAAGTTGCCTATCTTTTTGATCAGCTTAGAGCACAAGGTTTTTTAAACACAAACGCCGCAGCTGAGATTTTCTAATAAGAAGTTCAACTACGACTAACTTAAACTAAAGACGTTCCTAACCTCTCAAGTAATAGCAGAGCAAGAGAAGTTAGAAATTAACAAGGTAGATTCTCTGACAAAAATACTTCAATAATCTCTCTTTCAACGAACACCTACACACTTCACTGCAAGCTGAAATAAAGATCATAAAAGCGGAACATAGATAATGGAAATCTGAGATTTTGGACCAAGGCAAAAGAGGCTCATGATTTTATTACTCAAATCAAACAAAGCTCACTTCTAACATGCCTTGAACAAGAAATTGCAGCTAAGGAGGCTTGCAAACTTATTCTTAACACAATAGAAAAAACAATCACACTAACTCCTTGTTGGCTAAAGAGGCTCAACAATTTGTTTATCACAACACAAATGAACAATACTTGAGCAACAAATAGAAGGCACAATAGGCTCAGTGTTTTGTTCTCACTAGCACGGTTAAAAAAACTAAATGAGCAAAGACTCTTATTTATAGAGAAGCAGAGGAGTAGGGAACCCTAAAATCTCCTTGCTTTCACAATCTAGGGCTTGCTCAGCAAGCAAGCTTTATTACTAAATCTAGAAAGATAAAACCCTAGAAAGCAGAAAAAGCGGGAAACGCCAACTATTACATCTTATCTTCTTTCTATCCTCAAAGAATGGATAAGGATTATTCCAAGAATAGAAAGAAAGCAGAAAGAAAGCTTCTAGAAGAAAGCTGCTTTAAAGCTCGATCACATCCGCTAGGAAGTTAGAGATTGTGTCCCGGTTCGTGCATCTATGCTATCAACAACAAAACACCGCTTTCAAGAATATCTTCAGCATCTGCATTAGATCTTTAGGAAATCTTCTTCGGCCATTGGTCAGCTAACTCTTTGGTCACATCTTCGGCGTGATCAAGTGTAGTCTTATGTTTTTCTTCATCCATCTCCTCGCGGCAATCTCCTTTAAGCAGGCTTATTCCTATGCATATCCCATTATCCTTTCACATTCTCCTTTGAAAGAGTACGCTTTCGTGCCACGGGAATGGAAGTTACCCTCACCATATCGCTTCTTTAGGGGACCTGCAAATCAATCTACCATCTCACGACCGTCTCCCTTTGTAGCCGGGTTGTAATGTTTAATGCAAGCTGCATTACTTAACTCGCGGCTCAACTGATATAGGAATTGACGCTACAAGTAGGAGTCCGTGAATGTCCTGTGTTCTTGATTGAAGTGTTGTCTCCGCCTCCAAGGCATGTGTAGATCGTAACACTGGTTTGATATGATGCAAGTCCGCCCCAAATGCTTTGATATAATTGTGAAAGAGAGCTGATCTCTGACTTGAAAACATTAGAGTAAAATTCATCGTAAAACTCAAGAATGACTGTAACTCGCCTTGGTTCGTATCAGTCTTGAACAATTTCTATTTTAGGAATGCTGATTTTTGTGCTCCAACGGACAAATTTTTGAGAAATTTTTCTGAGATATGGGTTTTGTTCGTAATATTTCCATGCAAGACAAACCTGCATCGTCAAGCTTGAAAATTTTGAATTTTGCCCTAAAGCAAAGAAACCCTAATTTCTTCAATTTTTCCTGAAAAAAGCTGGCATCTGGGTTTTGTTCAGAACAAGATTAGAAATGGACCCAGTTGATTGGATTTGCAAAACCCTGACGTTTGATCAAAAAAGCAGCCAACCCTAGATTTTGAACTTTCTTGAAAAAGCTGCTATATGGGTTTTCTCTTTAAGATTGATTGGAAAGGGACCTAGATGGTGGTTGAAATTTGAATGCACCGAGGTTTTCACCGACATGCAAAAATAAAAGCACTTGCTGCAACTAGATGGTTCTTGAAAATTTCTTCAGAAGATTAAGGCAAAAAGACCCAGATGACTGAAAAAAGGAAAGCCTTGGCCTTCTGCTTGAAAAATTTGATCTTCTGGAACAAAAAGCTTGAAAAAGCAAGGGTTTATGCTTGCTGGTTTGAAAAATCTGATGTAAAACCAGCAAGGATGGATTCTTGAATCACCAAAAATCTTCAAACTTGCTGCTCCAACTTTCTCCTCTGTATGCTACCTGCAAAAATAATGAAAAATACATGAAAGAATGATGTTAAATAGACTTAGGGTTTGATTTAGGTTTTGCTTTCTTTTTGCTTTTATTTTCAAAACCCTAAATCTCAGTCTCTTTGAATTTGGACGCCATCTTTCTCCTCTTGCAATCTTTTGAAATTTTGAAAACTTCGAAAAATATTCTAAGGCATGAACATTTGGGCGCCTTTCTTCAACAAGGGCGCCCACTTCTTCTAGTGTTGGTCAAAATTTTAATATTTTCAACTTTTCTTCATTTTGACATGCTACTTCGCCTCTGATTTCCCGTTGACAGATTAACCCGACAGGCGAGCTGAATGGTTCACGGCGGAGCCTGACTGAAACTGAGAAAGAAGTTCTGGAGGCATCTCTGGCGAATGACTTCATCTTGACCTTCGAATTCATGGGAGCCTTTTCCTTCCAGGGGCGCCCATTTCTCCCAGAGAGCCATTTTTCTGATCTTCAAGTTTCTTCATTAAATCCTCTTCTACAGACGATCTTGTCGGATCTGGAGCTCCGGGCGTCGGATTGACTGGATATTATACTCATCGCGAAGCTAACGAAGAATGAAGAGGGGTCTTCTGGAGAGATCTTTGCCAAAAAGTGGATTTTAGGCCTCCAAAAGTTTGGGCGCCCTTCTTGACTAGGGGTGCCCACTTTCACCAGAGTTAGTTTTATTTTCTTACATTTTTCACCTTTGTTTTCAAATTTCTCTTTTCAACTCTCATCGGACCTTGTTCAAATTCTTTGAATCCGGGATGACTCATGTAGCTCGCTTATTCTTGTCGGATAGCTCACCTGAAAGCCCCGTTGCATTCTGAAGACATCTTGTTATAACTTTGACTGCAAATCCATTTGTTTGAACCCTTGAAAAGTCGGGCGCCCTTCTTCACCTGGGGCACCCAGTTTCTCCAGACTTGGAAAAATTTTACTTTAATCTTCTTCTTCGAGTTTCAGATCTTCATTCTATATCTTCCACTTTGACTCGAATTTGCCGGAGACTGGATCGTCGGATGCTCGGACGGGGATATCTGTCGCGAGGCTGACTGAAAACTGAGCAACTTTCATTGGAGGTCCAAACCCTAATTCACTCATCTGGTGACTTAGAAAGGTGGGCGCCTTTCTTCAACAGGGGCGCCTAAACTCAATAGACTTAGAAAATTTTCATGACTTTTCAACTTTCTTCCTCGTTCCTCGTGCATGTTCATCTTTTCACCCTCTGCTGGAAGTTTAAGTGCTGAAACTGACGCTTGGCAGTCGAATGACCTCCATTGATGATCTCAGAGCTCCAGATATGCTTCTGAAAAGCAGAATAGACCCAGTAGGGCAAAATTGATTATTTTAAGATCTCCTGATTGCACCAAACCGACATGGACGCAGATTTTGAGCTAATCAAAATCGGGCCTCTCGACTCGCCGGACCAACTTTCTATTTTAGAAATTCCTATTTTGTAATTTGCCGCGATCCTGCTTCGAAGAAACCCGTAAAACCCGTAAAATGTTACCAATCGAAAATTTCTAAAAATAGCAGTTTTCCTAAAATTTAGGGATGAAAAACTGAGATCTGGGTTTTGTAGATTTAGCTACTCTTAGCAGATCTAGATCGTCAGATTTTGAAAATTTTGCGTTTTAACCCCTCATGCAAGACATGCACACCCAAATTTTGACCTTTTTTGACTGATTTGACAAGACTTTTACTCATTTTTCAAAATATCTAAGTGTAACAAAATTTTTTATTTTGGGGTACAACAGGATACAAATAGCCATTGTAAATAGTCTTTGAAGGTAGAAACTTACGTAAAGGTCTTGCTGTAATGAGCTCGACACGAAAATGGTTCCATAACAGATATAAATTGCATACAAGAAGATAACTAACTCAAGCCTGCACAAATTTATTCACAGAGGATTCTTGAACTGTTCACATTTGCAAGGAATAAGATGAACATACACACAATTTACATCAACGTGGAACCCGAACCAATCAGTGCTCATCAGTTAATGGTGGTCATAGCAATAATGAAGACTGATAGTATAACCAAGGTCCAAAACCCAAACACAAAAATGCACGGTATCAGTAGCTAACTGTCAATGCTAACTCACAGTGCTTGAAATGCACAGATCGCTTCACCACGACAAAGAAAATATTCCACAAGAGGAGCTTACAGATTTATATGTAAAGCACGGTATAGATGCAATATCAGAATCATAGGCATTCAATAAGTGTATATCTGTATTGAACAAGATACTCCTCGATGCCAATCACAGTGACAAAAATATAGATCGTGGTCTCTTCAAATCGAATCTTAGTGATGGAGTGGTGTGCTGAAGATACTCAAATGACGGATTGACTCGGTGGAGGAATGCGTGAGTGTCTGACGAATGTGGCCAAGATGATATAGAAGTCCTGACACCACAATGGAGAGAATTCTTCATACAGAAGAATAGACACGACACTCAATATAGAAATGTAAGCAGCTCCCGAAATGCTCAATTGATGTGTCCAATATTTATCTTGACTTGCCTCCGACTTGCTTCTCACACGATGAAGATTTCCTTTGATTGCCTCCCGTGAGTGAGATGAATGACGGCGATTGATGTCTCTTCATAGTCAGATGATGTGCCCAGGATGAGATCGGATTTCAGATAGAATAGTCAAACCTGCTTCAATCCTGTGTAGAGCTCCCGCTTGTGATAGATTTTTCGGAAATCAATGGATGTGAAATTAAGGGATGACGACACCAAACCATTGGCAGAGACTATGTCCTACTAGGCTGAGACCCGCTACGCGGTCACTTTCAATGTCTTCATTCCATGATGCTCAACAATGAAAACATGATCGACATAAATACTTTGCCTTTGGAAAGGTCGACCAGAGATATTAAATGTTATTTAATAATAATTTAAATTTATTATTTATTAATTATTTAATATTATATTATTATTATTTAATATTATTTTGAATTAGCATTTAAAAATGCTTTTTATCCGCCAATTGGAACTAGGTCCCTGTTGATGAGTGTTTTATGACACACCAAACATCAGAATAAAAATGTCCAAAGACACTTTATCCTCTCTTGAAAAACCACCGCGTATGCTAAGATTGCGAGAAGATCATATGGCGATTCCAAGGTTTCTTTAGTCGGGTCTCGACGTGTGGATAAGCTCAATGGCCATTGTGATTTGCTGGTAATGAACAAGGGGACTTACGTGAGAACAATCTTCACAAGTTTAGGATTTAGGGAATTTGTCGTTAAGGGCTCTCAATTAGGACTTTCAAGGTGGATCTCAAAAAAATGGCAAAAAGAATAGGGTTCAGAGAATCTAGTCTAAGCCTAGGAACTCAAGAGACAGTAAGGACTCGGTGAAGAGAAATAAACCACACTTTGTTTCGCCTCCTGTTGGACAACATACGCAAAATGGGTGCAATCTTCAAGGGGTTTGTGAGAATAATTTTCAAACCTCGAATGAGGTTGAAGTTAAGCTTCCACGATTAAGAGCTCAGGCTAACTTTACAAATCGAATGCAAATCATCCATTCGAAAAAAGTATGAGCTACACTTCACCATTGAGTCAATGCGATCAATCTCTCATTCAATTAACAACCTTCAAAGCAAATTCTACTTAATCTAACTTTAATTCTAATCTATGGCGGAAGAAGATATGCAACCTCGCTTACTATTCAACAATAAGAAGTTATTCAAGGAAAATCATGCTCAAGAGCTTTTATCATTTAAAATAGTCTCAGTGCAACAATACACATATTCCGTCTCCACACAAATGAGGAAGAGCTCAATTATGACTCCCAATTACAATTCCGTAATGAATTGATTTTAAAATCAGCAGTAGGAATTACTAAAATAAAACCTAATTAGGGTTTGTCACTTTAAAACCAATGAGAAAGAGTACATTGAGGGACCTTGTCCTTTTTGCTAAATATAAACCAACAATAAAATAGAAAGTTGTTGCATGTTGATTTGGAACAATTTGATTGGTTGGAGAAGATAGTAGCCACCACCAGTCTTCCAGATGTCCTCCTTGGTTTGCCGTTTTTTCTTCCGCGATGCTTACTCTCTAGAATATTTTTCCACAGCAGATGACTACGTCAGTTGTGCTTGTTCCTTCCCTAAGCTTTGATCTTGGATTCCTTTCGAGACTTTGATTTCTTCTTCTTACCTGTACTGGAATCTTTGGAGTTTGGAAGTCTCCCCTTGGAATAGGTGTCTGGTCTTGAAGTTGGTTGCTTTGAACTTCCTCCTGCTTGAGCTGGGTTGATGCTATTCCTTGGGATCTCCTCTCTGAATTCTCCAATTTGTGCCGAGAAATTGTCTAAGGTTTTGGATGAACTTTGCCTGTGGATTTGCCTTCAATTCTGAATCCGGCTTGTGCTAAGGGTTTTATTCATTTCTTCTTTATTTTCCTCTTCATCCTTCCTGTTGTCCATCCAACACTTAGTGAATTCTTCTCCCCAAGCTATCAACACTTAGCCAATTTTCTCATCCTTTCCTTGGGCGGACTTCACATGAGCTTGGACGTTTTCTCTCTCGACCTAAATCAGACTTCAAGCCACTTTGGACAAACATGTCTAGGGAGAAGTCGACTTTATCATGCTTGTGCCATTTCTCAGTTGAGCAAAGTCGGATTTGCTAGCGGTTTTGCCATCTTTCTTTATGCTTGGCGAACCTTCTCAACACTTTGACATTTCTTTTCTTGGTCTAGGTCGGACTTTGCATCATGTTTGCCATTGTACTTGGCGGATCTTATGGATGTCTGGACATACCTTCTCCAAGCAGAGTCGGACCTTGTAAAGGTTTGGACATGCCTGCTTCGGAAAAGCCAGACTTTCTTGTGCCGTCCCATCCTTTTTCCCTCGCTCCATTTGGCTTGAAGCAGACTTGCCACCATTCCACGCCATTGCTTCTTCTTTGAAGATTCGCCTCGTGTCGTCATCCACCTGCAAGAAATAAAATAAACAAATTCAGATTTTCTCTCTCCTGAATTCTAGCTCCGAAGTTAAATTTTTAACACTCTCTCTCCTGAAGTCACAGTGAATTTAATTTTGCCCATTGGATTTTATCTCTGGCCGGCACAAATTATTCTCCTCCAAAACATCTCTGGCAAATTTTATTTTGTCCAAGGCATTTTAAATTTCCGAGTAGTTGAGAATAAATTATTAAATTATTAAAATATTTTAATTTATTCCAACCCGTTCGTTTTGGACCCATGGCTATTTCAATTATCCTCTCATTTTTCTTGGCTAAGAGTTTATTTTCCAATTTCATCC
Organism: Sequoia sempervirens; assembly: GCA_007258455.2. Taxonomy (NCBI): domain Eukaryota; kingdom Viridiplantae; phylum Streptophyta; class Pinopsida; order Cupressales; family Cupressaceae; genus Sequoia; species Sequoia sempervirens. Next base: position 17,254 of record VDFB02354175.1, read on the forward strand.
TCAATTTCGTGAAGCCAAACCAAAATTCAAGCCATTCCGTCGAAAATTTTATTGCCAGATCCCTATTTTTCTTTGCCGAGGTGAGATTTTAAGCTTATTTTGCTCTGCCAAAGTCAAATTTTTTCCTGCTCAGTCGAATTTTTCTCGGCAAAATCCTTGTTCGAATGTCTTCGTTGGGCGAATTTCCTTGACGTCTGACATATTCTTCCTCCTTCTGGCCAAGGACGATCCTTCCTTTCTCCTTGCCTTGTGCATTTTTCTTCGGCCAAAGTTGACAATTTCTTCGCATTTTCCCCATACTTAGGCAAATTTTACCTCTTTTCTACCTTTGAGTTAGGCACATTCCGTTTTATTCTTTGCCAAATCCCACTCTTCTCTAGCACGTGTTCTTTCAAACTTGGCATTTGACCTCTCGAAAGTGTCATGATACTTGGTCAAAAATCTCAACTTTCCATCCTTTAGCCTCCATACTTAGGCAAATATTCGAACTTTCCTCTGGACTTGGCATTAGCACTTAGTCAAAAATCATTCTTTTCATCTTAGGCAAACTTCCTTAGCTTCTTGGACAAGTATCATGGACATCTTTAGCACCTTGCTAGCCTCCTCTAAGTGTATGGCGGACTTCATAGATCTTTTGGACGAACCCCTTGGATGTCCCACTTTTCTAGGGCGGACCTTGAAGCTTTTTGGCACTTGTCTCTTTGGAATTATCACAACACTTAGCCAAAAAAATCATTTTTCCACCCCCTTTAAGCTCTTACTCTTAGGCAAAATTTCGAAATCAACACTTAGAAAAATTTTGATTTTTCCTCACTTTACATGCCTAGGCGGACTTTGGAAGGGTCAAGGATGTCAAGGGCGGACTTTGGAGGTCTTTAGGATATCCTTCTTTGAAGATGGCGGACTTTGAAGGCTGTTTGGACGTGCTTTCTTGTGGATGGCGGACTTCAAAGGTCTTTAG